>ONZK01000736.1:5586-18178 GCA_900322385.1 Pharnaceum exiguum | reverse complement strand
CCCCCCCCCCCCCCCCCCCCCCCAACGTAAAAGAAATAATGTAGACATATCTCCTCTTTCTTTCTTCCTTATTTGGCCTTCATGTGTTTATATTTTAATTTGGGACAATAATATTTCAGACCATGGTAGTTCAGATTACCTATTTCATCTTTTCAGCTCAGATCACGTTAATACAATGGAGTTCAGTTCGGCAGCTTAGTAAGCGTGAAGAGAACAAAGCCTTGGATTTTTAGTTCTATATACTCTCGCATGAGTCACACCCTTGAGCACAACAAGTAGCATATTATTATCTGTCTCCAGAATCTTGTAGACTGTGTAGCATTAGTTATAGGTTGTGCACACCACTGTCGTAATCTGCTAAAAAGCTGCAGTTTTCTTCAAGATCTTTCTGGAGATCTATTATTTTGTGTTAATTGTTTGTCAACATAGTAAAGAGAACTCTTGTCTGAGTATGGCATGTGTGGAAATAGTTGTTTCTGCTGGTCCAACATTTGTGACCAGATACCCTTCAAAAAACAAACAACATTTTACATTTGTGTTTAAGATCAGTTGTCTAATGTGATTATAATTTGTGTGATTCTAACGCCCTTGTATTTACTGAGCACCATACTTCAAGTGATTGTTTCAACATCAATTTGATTACCATGGTTTTTGTGTTTTTCTTGTATCATCAACACCGAACAAGCAGAGGCTTGGTGGTAGCTGGGATGGTTACTGGCTCACAGAGAGTGTTCATCATGACGGCGACAGCTTTTCTGGGGGGGTGGCATATTGAACTTCCTTTGAAATAATTGTAAGTAATTAGTGTATTGCGATGGGATCAGCTTGTCCTACCTGCATAAATTTGTATATACAAAGGTCCAAAAGTTATATTTGTACAGCTTTTTTTGTGCTTGTAAATTGCAACTTATTACTGTCAGCAAGGCAATATATGGAATGTTTATGTACAATTATCTGCGCCTTATGCAATACGTATATAGCCAGAGTGATAGTTGCCATGTGCATACTGGATACTGGAGATGAAACTACAGAGTACAGATAGCATTTGTGTAAGCCTCTATATTCAAATTAAGGCCCCCTGAAGTAATTGGTGATAAAATTGTTATGATAGGACTCCCAAAAGTTTAGGCAAGGAAGTGTTATGAGTTAGTCACTCAAATTCACTTTTTTTGGAGGGAGGGGGGAACGGCAAGGATGATAAGTTACCTTTTTTTTAAGGGAGTAAATAATAATGATGAGAATCGAGTCTCCAAGTTTAATTATTGAAGGTATGCTCTCTGTCAGTAGTCATACACTCATTTCATCTGCATAAGCCGTTCAGGTCCTATGTCGTGCTATGACGCCTTGGTTTTAACTTGCCACTTGCCAATATTTGTTCAATGAAACTACTTCAGATTACAACAACAATAACAAACCCAGTTATCCCATCCAAGATAGGGTACTGAGGGAGCCTGATGTACGCAGCCTTACCCCGATTTGAAAAATCGGGAGACTGTTTTCTTAGATTGATTTGAAACTACTTCAGATTGATTTTGCCAATTGTTTTCTTAGACACTACCTTCGCCTGATTGATGAAAGATTGCAAGGACAAAAGAAAAACATGATGGTAGTCTGAAGACAAAACTAAAATCGACTTGTAGGCCACTGACATGACATGTACATTAGCTTCAGTTGTTTAGATCTCCATAATCAGATAAGATAATGCCCAAAATTCTCTCATCCGTCAGATAAATACGCATTGGACATCCAACGCCATAATAATCACCGCCTTAGATAGCCCATCAAAGCCCATAACCCCACCATCATACTATAACACATCCCGCCATCCTCAGAAACCATGCACCAAAGTATTCTTCAATATTTGATCACACTACTACACCAACACTTCACCACCATCTATAAAGTTTTTTAAAAAAATGGCCACTGCCACAGCTGCTACATCATCATTATTCAGCTCTTGTCGCGCTAGTGTACCATCTAACTCAGGTCGTGTTGTGGCTCGGTTTGCCTTCGGGACAAAGAAGGCAGGAGCTAAGAAAGCACCATCTAAATCAGTCTCATCAGGCTTTGATCGCCCCTTATGGTACCCTGGCGCCAAGGCTCCCGAATGGCTAGATGGATCATTAGTGGGTGACTATGGGTTTGATCCATTTGGGCTAGGCAAGACTGCAGAATACATACAATATGACTTTGATTCATTGGACCAAAACTTGGCCAAAAACGAGCCTGGTGCCATCCTAGGGACCCGGACTGAGACCTTGGATGTTAAGGCTACGTCCCTACAGCCTTACAGTGAGGTTTTTGGACTTCAGAGGTTTAGAGAGTGTGAGCTGATCCATGGGAGATGGGCTATGTTGGCTACACTTGGTGCTTTGACTGTTGAGTGGCTCACTGGTGTTACATGGCAAGATGCTGGCAAGGTAATCATGATCAGCTGTTCACCCTAAACAAAACAAAAAACAGATGCACTTATTTTAGTTACTTGGCTATCTGTGTATAACTGTATATTGATGGAAGTTATCCTGAACAATTGATTGTGTAAGCCTACGATGCATGGCTAGGAAACATTTTAATATGTTCATTTGACACGTATAGAAGTGACACAAACTAATTTGTTTTCATGACTTATGTGTAGGTGGAGTTGATTGAAGGATCATCGTACCTAGGGCAGCCCCTTCCCTTCTCAATATCCACACTTCTATGGATAGAAGTGTTGGTCATTGGTTACATTGAGTTCCAAAGAAATGCCGAGCTTGACACAGAAAAGAGATTGTATCCGGGTGGTACCTTCGACCCGTTAAAGCTAGCCGACGACCCGGAAAAGAAGGCTACCCTTCAGCTTGCGGAAATCAAGCATGCTAGGCTAGCCATGGTTGCTTTCCTCGGCTTCGCTGTACAAGCTGCCGTCACTGGACAAGGCCCGCTAAACAATTGGGCTACCCACTTGAATGACCCCCTTCATACTACAATCCTTGACAGGTTTCTGTAGAGAAATTTGTATTTCAATCCTAATGTTAATCAAGTGTCACAAGCTTATGTCCAATTGTCCAAACGTGTTTAGAAATTTCAAGTAATGTATATGTAGCTAGGGCATAGCTTGGAGAGCGTAGTATCCTAGCAATCGTGTGAACAGGTCATGTAAAGGGGGCGAGTGACAGTTTGGAAGTTGATGGAGGATGAGGAATGACAAGTTCTATATATCTCTGCGTGTTGTTCTCAAATATGCGCTAATATTTTGCACGAGATGAGTTACTTTTCAGCTTTAAATCCAATTAGAGTTATAAAGCGACAACTCAGATACCAATTGCACTATTTACACATTTTCTGGTTTCTGCATACATAGAATTGGTTTTTCACGTTCACCACCGATTTGAAGGCTCCGGTAAGTTCCAGTCTAGGATTTTCAATACTATAATGCTTTCTCATGCAACTAATCAGTGAAACATGGCAGCAATTCAATGATGATTTACATTATGAATAAGATCAGTTTTCCTATCAGTTTGCGGAGCGGTCCCTTCTGCGCTCCTTCAAGACCCCCTTGAAGGTGAACACTTGAAGGTGAATAGAAAGAAAGTGACATAGTACTCCTTATGGACTACTGTGACTGTGAGTAACCTTTAGATTAATTTCTTCTATTTTACTCCAATTTTAAGCCGTTCCTACGAAATTTAATAAACGTGAACTGAGAATTCAAGTCACCTTCAAAATAAAATAAATAAAATACTCATAATAATTAGTGTATAAGTCGCCTAAGTTCCGCTTAATATTGTAAAGAGATCAAAGACTCGAGCTGGGTGAACCATGTTACCTAATCATTGTAACAAAAATACATGATTCAGTCATTCTCAAGCTATGTACAGTTCAACTTCTCTCCATACGAGTCAAGAAATCCAGGTCTGAATTACCAGAAAAAATTACTTTGGATATTTATCTAACATCTTTATTGCACTGTAACAAAATAGGGAAAGGCATCAAAAGGGGCATCTAACTCACTTGAATACAGAGTTAATTTGCAAACCCACGGTTGCAGAAAGAAAAGAACCCTTTGCAGTAATTTGTGCTTCAAATACCTCGTTTCTCAAAGCAACTGATGAGCTACCGCGAAAGCCGTTTAGTACATGCTTCGGGCAGGAAAGAGGAGGATTATGCATGGGTCAAAATCACATTCCATGTAAAACTCAACTTCTTACTGCTTGGCCACGATACACAAGTAAGATGTGAATAAGAAAAAAAATGCCACTAACAAGGTCCAAAACTCCCGAAGAAGAACCAACTTGTACAGCTATACACCAACATCTTCGCCTTCTGCCTTTGTGAATGCCAATTCCGAAGCCAAAGCAATATGGTCACTGCCCCATTTCTGATATAAAAAAAACAATTAAACCAATATATACTGAACAACCAATCTACAGTGTGCGGAGCTCATTCCTTCAATTACAAAAAGCCCGGTCCGAACAAACCATGCAAAAAGCAGATGGCTGACTGCTCAAAACAGTGATAAAAGTAACCTTGAATAGAAGAGGCAACCACCCACAATTATACAAACTGCTATAAATGGTCCGTATGTTTTGGGTGGTCTTGGTCCAACAACTTAGCATTAAAAACAAATCAACTTGGATGGTTTTGTAAGAGAACAAAATATTCAGATATGACAATAAGGCCAAGATTCTGGTCATGTCACGAAGAAGAGATTAGAGTGAACGCGTTGGCCGTCAAACACCTACCATGCAGCCCATTCTCCTTTATCATGGCATGGTTGAAGTTAGAAAGGGATGGGAGAAATGATCCAAGTAACGGGTTGTATCTGAGGATTAAGGCGTGCGGGAGAGAAATGGTATGTGTGGCATGGGTTTGAGTGTACTCGTATGTGCGCGTTAGTGTGTGCATGGATTGTGTGTGTATGCTGAGTGAGTGTGTTTGTGTGTCTGTGTATTTGTGTGTGAGACTGTGAGTTCTACTTCGATCTAAATTTTGGTCAACCCCCAATCGGCATGCTATGTTGTTGTTTGACAGTAAGGCCAAGATTCATAGCTTTAGCTAGCTAAATTCTATTTATGAAAAAAGCAAAAAAGATGCAACAAAATAAATTAAGGACCCGCCAGTAGCTGAGGCAGCACAATCCGTTATACGGATGAATGAAAAGGATCCGTCATTATGACTAATCTAAGCAAAATCTTAGGCTTCTGAAAACTTTTTGGCACAAGACTTCTCAAGCCTTCCAACCGCAACAACATGATATGCAAATATTGTGTGTACAGACCTAGAAGCAATAATTAAAATAGAAGGTCCTCAATCCTAAGAAGCACACATATCAGCAAAGTACCTTGGTCGGAAACCCCCTATTGGGTTCCATTACAACTTTTGGAATTGGGGCAAGGACCTTAGCCGTGCAGAGACCTTCAGATCGCCTACATGTCACAGAACAGCAATAAAACAACAGCAGTTGTCCAGATCAGGAAACACTGAATGAGAAATTCCCAACAGACGTGTTCAAAAACTTCACATGTTCAAAAAAGAAGCTTGAAGTTGGGTACTTGTGTTACTTACCATATGTAATCAACAGTGCCCATGAAACAGCAGTTATAACTAGTAACCAAGGGCTCCCCATCTGAGTCCCGTGTTCCTGAAATACTCTACAAAACCAAATGAAAAGTGAGACATGTGAGTTACCCTCACACAACACCACACTCCAATGTCACTCAATCGATTGAGAATTTTTTTCTCAACAAACTAGAACAAAAGGAAGGAAACTTATAATTCAGGAACAAAATATAGGTCAAAGCAAGCAATCAAACACACAGATGAAAGTGAAAGCACAACCAAAGGGTGTGAAACATATCATTCAACAGGTATGATGTATCATAAGAAACCGAATCATCCAGATCAACCCGTAATGATGTTGTTCAGCGAACCTAATGTAAAGGAAAATACAAACAAGGTGAATGCAAAAAAAATACTCTCATCAAGTACTCAATGCCTAGTTGTACCCCGTACACCCAACTCATTTCCTTTTTCTCTCCTCTAATATTCCCATTACTACACCACATCACCATCACACCTCTCCTCAGGTGGCCCACCAAACTACCATCACGACCACTTTAGCGAGAAGCCCACCATACTCAATCAAGCCTGTAAAATCAAACCTTCACATTCTCTCACCTAATCCTACCCCATCAAGCAATTCCACCAACGCTACCACCATCAACCATCACTGCCACCACCCTGATTCACCATTATTATTATTTTGAGACATTAAGCTCTCACTGAACACTCCCCATTCAAGATTTAAGTTTAGAGGCCTCGGCAGCCGCACTAGGCACATCTGGGGAAACACCCATCCTTATTTTAGTTCAGTCATCCACTTGAAGTCGACACAGTTGGGGTGTTAGTGCAGGCCAATCCATGGTTCTGGTGATGGTTGTTGTTGGTGTAGTGAGGGAGCCGACTTCGTAAAGGGAAAAGAGAGAAGTGGGAGGAAGCAGTTGGATTGTGATGGTAGAAACTGGAAAGTACATGAGTTCGGAAGATTATTACTTTTTTGACAGGTGTGTAGGGGAGACTAATTGTACTTTGATGTGGGTAAATGATAGATGTTATTCGTCACCGACTCACCGCCAGTGTAAAGATTGGGATTGTAAAGTAGATTAGTAAATCAATATGACCATATTATTTTTGTTTGCTAAAAACCGCCAATATGCACCCACCTCCACCTCTGAGTAAGTGCTCCTAAGTTTCAATGAGTGCTCAGCCACCATACTACCAGAATCACCAGTACCAGTAGCTATCTCCATTGCCGTCCACAGAGATGGATTATACAGCGGTTTGTCCATATCAACTTTCTCCGTTTCAAGGTTAAGAGATAGATCTTTAAGAATTACATCACCTGAAATGCCAATACCAGGTTATCATAGATTCATATAACTTCCTGTGCAGAAGTTTCGCCAGACGATCTTTTCATCAACCAACAGAAAGGAAACTCACCTGCGCCTTTATTCAACTCTGACACAAAACATTCAGCATCTTCCCCCAAGTCTTCATCCTGTTGTAAAGTATCATTTGCATCATCCACTGATAACTCAACAAGCTTTTTATCAATGTCACTCTCTACAAGTGACACTGTTTTGCGATCACTAGCTTCATGATTACCAACTGAGACAGCTGTAGGATCAGCACCAACTAGCCGAGAAGTTAGATCCCCAGTGACACTGGACTCCTGTAGTTCCATCGATTCAGAGAAGACGGCAGAGGTGCGCTTCAACTGAATGGCATGTAAATTGGAGCTGTTCCCAATGTCATGTGCAATACCCGAGCTTATCGGTTTTTCAGCAGAAGCCAGAGTAGAAAGGTGTTCTGGAACATGATCGGCGGCCTTAACCTCAGAAAGTAGTTTATCAGCAGTTCCAGATGGCCTAATATTATCAGTGCAATCATTGGTATAACTACCTGGACTGCCTACTGGATCACCGGATGTCGTACAGCTGATTGAGGCATTGTCAGATTTACTTGATACATCCAGTAAGGATTCATGTGATAGAGGGTTACTCTGACTATACTCTGTATCCAATAATTTGTTTACTGACACATTCTGATTCATAACCTTTGTTGGGTTACTTGTAATACCAGTTGACTGTCCCCTACAAAAAAAAAGGCAAGCATTTTCTCAGACTGCTAGAATCCACAGTTACCCGATTATTATAGATCTTGAGAAAGGAATACCTGGTCTGTCCGTATTGCCTGGGTGGTGAACGGATTTCAGCAGACGCTTGCCCTGAAACGTTGTCTCTCTCTATATCAGATATATCAAGCTGACAAGTTCAAACATTCAGGGATGTTAATGACAATTGTAAAAAAAAAAACAATATATCATGAAATATAAACGTTTCTAATGTTACCTTCTGATCTGATATGAAGTTGTACAGCGGACTCTGGTGAAGGGAAGTAACTGAGTTCATTAACACACGGCTGAAGAAGCAAATACAATCAAAATTGACATGATTCGATAGTACAAACTAATAAAATAGTCAACCTTTGGAGTGCAATTAAAATCGCCACATACGACAACTGGAGCATCATCCCATTTTTTTGAAACTTCTTGAGCCCTTTCCAGAAGTACCCTAACCTGCACAATATGCATATTAAGACTAGAAATCTTATGGCACAAATGTTAAAGTAAGACAAGGCCAGCAACTTTTATAGATGATGTATGCATGAACTTTGCATATTATTCTATTGCAAGCAAAGATAATTCCACATAATGAAGCAACTCACAAGTTGAATACTGACACAATTACTACGGCTCTAATTAAGGGCTCAGGTGCAGCCCGCCCATAAGAGTTGTTGGGAACTTCTTCACCTTCTGAGAGCATATAACTTATAATACTAGACAAAATGATTAAAAATCTCCACTGGCTGCCACAAGCCTAGAGGTGAAAATCACACGAAAGACAGAGTAGAAGATAGTGCAGATTGCAGAATGTTGTGTCACAAAAGAAAAGAAATATCAATAACAGGGTTGTCTCACTCACACAGTTCAGTAAGGCTAAACTTAAGAACTGTGTCCAAAAAAATATTAACCAAAAAAAAAAAAAAATTAAGACCAGCCTCGAAGCCAGCATTATACTCACTAATTTTGCTTGCATATGATAGTCTTTTTTTGTTAGATAGATAACATGAGTGCCCAGGCTTGCATATGGTAGTAGTTAATGGAAAATAAAGCTGACCATATATCTTTTAATTAAATAAACAAAAGAGAATGACATTCCGCTTCAGTAAGAGAACAGTCCACCCCTTATTAAAAAAAATATTCTTATATTAGCTGCTCCAATATATTTTTCGAAATCATTCAATATACTGAACTGAGCTCGCATACCTGGCCAAGCTTTATTTCTCCCCTTCGTGGATTGTAGAGGACATGGATATTGCAAACGACCACTCTGTTAGGACAATCTGCACTGCAGAGAAAGAAGAAGTTACTTATGTACCAAGAAGTTACCAAGCAGTAAACAAACAACTACCCAGTGTAATCCCCATTCCATGGGGGTGCTGGGCAACCTTTCCCCGGTTGGAAATAAATAAAAAAACAGAGAGCTGTTTCAAAGAGCGACCCTTGATGCATTGCTGCATTGACGTATAGAATTCCAGCAACTTCGCCAAGAATAAGAAGTGCTGGAAAGTTTTTAACCATTTTGATTTAGTCATAATTTACATGGACCAAGCAGTGAAGTATGAAAAAATTGATGATTTTGATCAACATGCTGAAGTACCGGGAACATACAATCTGCTGACATTTAGTTTATCAGCCATTGACATCAAATTTTCATATCAGTGTCACAGGATTCGCTGAACCCCCTACGAAATCAGAAATCAAATCAGCGAATTTCTTATTCCAAACTCGAATTTAATTGACAGTTAATGTTGATTCTACAAACCAAGAGCGAATTGCGGGCCAAAATCCGTTTTACGTATCCAAGGAACCGCGAATTGAGTAACACTGTTTCATATTTAACTCCATCAAAAAAAAGCATATTCAACATAATGATCAGCGGATCAACCACTAATCATTTCATTTATCAACCTCTACATTTTTTTTTTCTATTCGGTTTTCCTTTTACATTCTGGCGATTCAAATTTGAGGTTGGATTCCACAATAGCTTGTAGAGGCTTTGCCCACTCGAGTCTGTCATTTTATCTACCGAGAGGTTCGCAAAGCTCAAACAAAGAAAGACAAAGGAAGCCTGAAACCACTTTGTCAATTGAAAAATATGCAGAAACATTGCATCGTGTAAAATGCTTCTCACTGCAGCTAGAATCCTGATAGAGTACAAAATAGATTTTTGAGGACAATACATAGAATGTAATGAAATTCTCTAGAGCACAAATTAGCAAGTTTTACCTGTTCAACTTCTTGACGCCATGATTCCGAAACTGTGACTGCATGATAAGAAGTAACCTTTATTTCACCAACAAAAAGGAAAAGCTGGATTTACTACCAGCTGTTGAAAAAAACTCTTCATGCTGTGACATTATTACTGCTGCATCCCTACATCAGTCCAAAGGAGGCAGAAAAATCAAGACAAGCAAGGTACCTCAAGTACACATATCTGAGCCACATTATCTCGCATTCCCAGTTTGTTGAATTCAACACACTCCTCATATACCAACTTGAATCTGACCAAAGAAGTATCTGAAAGTGTCAGAGCATATCCACTCTCATAATAGAACTTTTATAATAAATATAAACAATAAGAATTTCGAAACTGAATCTCGATACCAGAACAATCAATACTTTAAACATCGTAGTATACAATATACATTACCTTGATGCTCGCCAAAAGATGGCACATCCATCAACACGATCACCAGTTCGCATCTATGCATTGAACGAAGAATTAGGATATTCCACACCAGAAACCCATCATAAGAAAATAACTCCCTCCCCCCAATTAAGATGACCTTTGAATTGATGAGATTCAAGGAGACGGCTTACTTCAATGCCAGAAGTGCAAGATACGCATCTCCAACATACAATTATCATATGTTCTCCACCATTTCAGAATCATATACAATGACGTATATTTCGATTAAAAGCCAGATGCCCTAATTCCTTTCAGAAATATAAAATTGAAGGGTACACTTCATACTCTCTGAACATTCAACCAAAAAAAGAAAAAAGTTCACTTCATACTCAATTTTTTGTTGACTACTTCCTCCACGATTCTCAAGATTCTGAGTTTCTGACTGCCTCAGACACTATGCACTCTTCTTTTTCTTTTTTTCTTTTCTGGAATGTATCTGTATAATTTGACTTACTTAATAGTACATAACTTCATCAAGTCAGTTGCATAGGCACTTACTAAAATGCAAATGCAAGATGGCAATATCAAAAGGGCGCTGAACCACTGACACTCTTTTGTTTGAATGTCCTTTCACAAACTGTCTCCCCATATTAATACTAAAGAAAGCCAAATGCTAATCAGGAAAAAAAAAAAGCATGCATAGTTTGCTACAATTTCACAACCAGGGGTGCTAGAAAGAGCCATAGAGAACTGACAGACAACACTTAGTCCTACACGTCCTCCAAAATTCACCACCTTGGCATGTTACACGTCCTTCTTAGAACCGAGGGGGAAGGAGAAAGGGGATCATGAGGTTGTACAAGATTCACCACTTCTACTTCTAAAGACAAGGGACATGTAGGATTGGAGTTGAGGATTGTTAACTTAGTCATCCACCAAAGTGTCATATCATCCATTAGAAGTAAAAAAAAATGATAGAGCAGGCAAAAGGTACAATGACCTGAACACAAAATTTTAATTATCTTTGTCACAAGTCACAACCTTCCATATACCGCTGTATCCACGACGCCTTAAGTCTTCCTCCAGCTCCTGGAATCTATCAACCTCCTATAAAGAAACGAGAAAAAAGAACAGGTAATACTGACTTAATCCCCAAAGTGATGAAGATTATATAAAAGCAAAGCTGCAGAACCACACACACTGATTGTGATGGAAATTGGGCAGAGGAAGAAGGAAATTGTATCAAGGACATAAAATCCAAGATGAACTATAGAGGTCAGGGGAAACGAGAAGCAACCTGGAGGCACAATACATCAGGCGCCCACAATCCAAGCTCAAAAAGTATGTTCCCTTTCCGCCAATCCCAGCTCATAAATCGGCGTGGAATGTGAAAGTAAAGGTGTCGATGGGTATTGGCGAGGTAGTCTGCTAGTATATTGTAAGAGAGAACAACGAACCGCTCTGCAAAACAAAAAAATGAATTAACAAAAGCTATGCACTTTCCCTTACACTTCATAACTCCTCTCTGTCTCTTTCCACCAAGACAAAAAGAATCTCTATATTATTAACCTAAAAATAAAAAAGATTACCACTTTCAGACACGGAGACAACATCCTCATAGCTTCAAAAAACTAGCTGAACGGAAACAACTACAAGCAGTGAAAAAAAAGCCCCACAACCAATGCCTCCAACTCCACTCATAAACAATTTACATCATACACATTATACATTCTCTGGCAAAATCTCGAAGTACCAGCTTGATGGACCTCAAACATATTTCGGCCCTTATTATAAATGTGGACATAATAACTAGTTATTTAAACTAGTCCGCCGTTAAAGAGAAAACTCTATCTACCTAATACATCAAGTCATACCAAGTCAAACCCTTTTAACTCTCCACAAACAAGAAACAACTTCGCTAAACAACATTGAGTATCATGACAAAGATGCCTTTCTAACCTTTACCAATAAGCTCTAGATGATCAATATTAACCAAAACTATGATGCACTTAAACCAACATCTCCAACGACCCAACCACCTACACTTTATACAAACACTTATAGAGCATGCTTCCAAATACACATGGTAATCTCTCACATTTCCCACCAAACACTAATCCTTAATATTTTTACCTCGTCGAAATAAGGCCAAATTGTTGGAACACGCCCCCTCCCCCAAATTGTTGGAACACTAATCCTTACTTTGTATTGGCACCCCAAATAAGTCGCCAAATATTTAAAGCACCCAACAGACCCAAAAAGTGTTGTCTAGACACACCACTTTTCATTTTTCCACC
>ONZK01000735.1:1514-32686 GCA_900322385.1 Pharnaceum exiguum | reverse complement strand
ATGCGAAACGAACAGGGCCTAACACTGTCAATTGCTAAAGTACTAGACTGCTCTAAGTTTTTGGTGGTTATAAATTATAAGGCATTCAAGCGAATACGAGTGATAGATGTCGAGAGATCCAACTGCCCAGGTTCAATTGCTTTTTCGATTGAACTGCTGATTTTGTCATTGTCAATAGCACCTAAACCTCTAGAAGACCAGAATCTACGTGTGGGCTGAGGTCCTATGTTGAAGGAGCTTGCAACGTTCGTAATTGACCACTGGTAGGTGATCAATGATCACCACTTAGCCAGGGAATTTTATTATCTTTTGGTTCGTCAACCCAGCACATTAATATTTTTGAAAGTTGCACCTTTTAAAGTGCTTCCAGAAAGGAAGTACATGATAACATGACTAATGTTATCATGTACGTGTTCGCGGTTTTAATGCGTATATCATGGACTGGACCATCTTCTAGTATCAACTAGAGAAATCACTCTTGTTGAACTGGATAATCAATTATACATCACGACTCGATTTGAGAAATTCTGGATCCCCTTCAGTTTTGACATTTGAAAGTAAGGTAAGATCCCGCTATTATAAATAATTAGATGATCATAATTTTCTTCCAATCAACCACTCTCCTATTCCAGTTCGCTGTCATGCCTACCAATGTGGTCAAACTTTTTGGCTAGGCCCCTAGAGGCTCTACGGAGTATTTTGTATGTTGCAGTTTATTTAAGTACAATTTTTTTTATAGTTAAAGTGTTAAACTCAATTAAATGTTTAATTATATATTGTTCATTCCAGTTCAGTTAAATAAACCATGCCCTAAATTGAACTCCATTCATCAACAAACAATGATCTAGTTTTACTTTTTAGAGTTTGATTTGACTATTAATTTTAGTTTGCATAACTCGACAAATTTTCTGTAAATTAAAAATAAAAATAGAGTAATTTCTACTTTCTAAGTTACTTTAAATTTGAAGTTTTGAACTAATTATTGGTCAACGAGCAAGAGTTCAACGGATGGAGTAGTATTAAGCAAGGGACCCATGGATGAAATAAGTGAGAAGGATGCATCTGTCATCACATTCTGTCTTAGTGTCATGTGCATATATTTACGGAGGAAACATCATCGATCAATAGTGAAGCATATATACGCGTTGTGCACATGACTTCCAATAAATCTCAAAATGGACCAAGTACAGTATAGCTTATAGCTTAACGAAGCACAAGAAGGAATAAACATTGGTAGATCTTCTTCTTTTCTTTTCTGTTTTAAAACTATAGCTGTAGCCTACTAGCCTAAGCCTTGAGCCCTTGATGGGCGCGCGGCAATGTGTTGGCTAGATTAGGGGTGATAATGAGCCAAATCGAGTCCGTGCTTGGGTAGTCTTGACTCGGCTCACAACTTTTTTTTGGGTTCGGTTCGAACTCAAATCTTACCGAGTTTTTAAATTCAAATTTTGCTCGACTCATAAAATATTTAAGTAACTTCTACTCGAGCTCAAGCCCATGTGTTCAAGCTAAAAAGCTTTCCGAGCTCGAGCTTAAAAGTCACGTGCTTGCACCTTATTAACAAGAATGTATGAGTGGTGGAGTAGTTGTAGTCACATAAACAAATTTAATCATATATCGCATGTCACAACGAAAACCTCCCTTACCAAAGTGGTTTATTTGAGCCAGTAACAGAGACAAATTATATTGTACAATTAAATATAATTTATCGTACAACGCAATATAAAATAATCTCCTTTAAATCTAACAAATTCTCCATGTTTTATTTAATAAATGAGGTAGACACCATATTGTAAGGATCATATAGACCTGAGGTATACCAATTTGTCAATAACCATAGAATAAAATAATTTTTTCTCCTTTAAATCTAACAAATTATCCATATTTTATTATAAAACCAGATAGACGACACAATTAAATAATAGTAAGACTGTGAAAGTAACAGAGAAAAATTAAATTATATCGTATACCTGAGCTGTACCACTCTACGGTACACCCTAAGTGTAAAATTTCACTAATTCTCTATCCTGATTCATTAATGAGTTTGAAAGGGTCACTATTCACATAATTTTTATTTTAAGATTAGTGATACTTGAGAAGAATTAGTAAAAGTATTATAAGAAAGATAGTGTATGTATTGAATTTGTGAGTGAGGTGTACCAAATTTTGTACCCTAAGGTGTACGGCATAATTTCTCAATAATAGAGCTAGATCAGAAGCCCATATGCTTGCTAGAATTTCACAGCATTATGACTATGATCACGATTGAGCCCCCTCATCTGATTGAGGTTTGCTACAAGATACCGTTTAAGTCATTTTTTTCTTTTAAAAAAAAATAGAGCTAGATCCGGTAGTTACAACTTACAAACTAAAGAAACGCATGCTCGGTACATGGTCGGAGTCTCACTCTATGCTTGCAAATTGTGATGATATGATTGAATGCTTTTAAGGCTCGTCAAAATTGTAAGTAATCATTTAAGGGGTAATGACTTTAAATAATATAAGAATATTGAAGATGAAAATAATGGTTAGGGCAAGTGTTCAATGGAAAAAGTAAAATTTATTAAACGCCTCATCTCAAGAGAAGTAATTTTTACTTCTATTTGGTGGTAATCATTCCCTACACCTCCCGGCCTATTTTCTTTGTTAACAACGACCACCTCCACCTATTCTCCTCTTAAAACTTATTCTATTACCCCTTAATAATTAGCCATAATCTAGGCATGTCCCTTAGTGTACGTTACTAAGTTGTTTTTTCAGCTTTATGGTAGAGTAGGCACATATAGCATAAGTAGTTCTTACAGTCGTACAATATGTATAATAACATACTACTGTATATTGATTTCATACATTCATTCAAACAATCGAGTGTAAATCCCCATTTAATGAGGGTACTCGGGTCAGGATGTACGCAACCTTACCCTATTAAAGAAAACAGAGAGGTTGTTTTCGAGATTGACCAATTATTGCATTGAAGTATTGACTTCCAACTTCACAAAAATAAAAAGTACTGAAAGGTTTCATAGCCATTTTGGTATAGTACATATAATCTCCCAAAGATGAAAAATAGAGATAATTCTTTCAATTTTATAGTCATGGACCTACATGTTATAAAATAACTTAAGTCTTCGTGGAGAATACAAAAATAACTTAAAAAGAGTGAGCTAACCAGTACGTAAACTTTTTATTCGTAATTGTTACAAACATCTCTCTCTACATCAGCTAGAGTTAAAGAACCTGCATGGCCGACTAACAAGCTAATAATTAATGAAATTTAAAAGAGCATGCTCATCTTCTCCCTAGTTCAATTCGCTCCATCCTTCCGACCTACTCTTATCTGTAACACGTTGTGAAGTTGACCACATCGAAATCTAGTATCTGACTATCGTCTTCTATCTTGATCTTTATGCCTAGCTTTAATTTATACAAACAATACCTATATTCATTCCCAAAACACCTTATAAAAAAACGCCCGCACTTGAAAAAATGAGAAGCTTGCATGTAATAATCCACACATCAAATCCTGTAAAGGAAGAAAAATAAGAAACGAAACAAAGTCATTGTCAATCCACAGTGACTCGCAGTAAACCATTCAGCACAGCTGATCGAGTCTCTTAATTTTTCTATCACTTGGATTGAGTTAATTAAATTGTCATTTGATCCTGAAGTTATTATGTTAAATAATCAAAACCGAGAGAACAACCCAAGAAAGAAATGCATAGTCTAAGCAAATAAAGAACTTACTGCCTATACTGAATGTTGACAAAGGTGGCCGAGGGCAGTGTGACAAGCTGCTCAAAGGCGTCGATGGAGAGGACAAGGGCGGCACCGCTGCTAGAGGGGTGGGATTTAGAGGTGGTAGCCCGGTCAACAATCTTGACTTGGATGGAGCTGCCTGAATTTGTACAACTACTAGGGGCTGGGGCACTTATGCATGATACCGAATATTGCCTCCCACAAGCTGCACCGTTATCCCATATCCCTTCGCCGGCCGCCGCAAACAGCTGGTTAGCCGGGAACTGTGACGGATCATTTCCATAACACGCTGTGGCTGGAATCGGTAATCGAAATGTGGAATTATAATAACCATACATCAATCCATCATGCATGCGTTGTCTTGGAGCGTAAGTGAAAAGTATTTGCGTAAGAACAACTAGCAAGGCTTCTCATTACTACAATATACAATAGAAATATACCAATTTATATAGTTATTTTTTTTGGTGTTCTCGGTCCAGTTTATATACTTTGATTGTATAAACATATATAGTAATTGCCCACACACAATAAAAAGAGAGCTAAGAGGAGGAGGAAATAAACTTCTCGTCCAATGCCACTAGTGATATAATCGAACCCGAGTGATCTCTCGTATGGAAACCACTATCCAATTACCGTAGCGTTGGATAAATGTTGGTAAAATGTTACGGAGTACGTATGTACTCAATAGTGTTTTGCAGTTATACGGAGTAATAAAACAACAACAACAGAGTATAATCCCCACTTAATGGGGGTGTTCGGGGGTCTGGATGTACGCAGTTATACGGAGTAATAGAGATTTAGTAGGAGACTATAGCTACGAGGCTACGACTCACTCTACGAGAGTTATTGATAAATCGTACTTCTTTTTAAGAAATTGAAGTAGGTGTAACTGATCGATCGAACTCTGTAACTTTTCATATATACTATTTGGGCAAGAAACGTGAAGGTCTTCATGATTGACAGTTGCGACCTGTTTGTTTCTGATTAACGCAAACTTAAATTGTTGAACAAATACAGAAGGAGATACGCCCATGAGAATCATAGAAGTAGCCATCGGGGCAATATTTCTAGACCATCATATCGTTCTATCGCTGAGTTTAATTTGATAACATCACAACATGAATAAATTAATGAATGATCGATCGTCTAAAAGATAAAGGTTGTTATTTTTAGTACTCGTAGCTTACTAGCTATTAGCAGGTATATAGCCAGTGGCCAAATTAAAGCTAATTAATGTTTGATACTTACGTGCATACGGAGTCTTGTAGCGGGCAGCTGTGCCAACGGCAGCATAGGAGACGTAAAAGAAGCTCGAGAGGAGAATGAAAATGAAGAGAGGGAGTGAAATTTGTTGATGCTGCTGGCATGCATGACATACTTTTTTTGATCTATTCTCCATTTCGCAAGCCGCCAATTAAAAAGTCAGAGGAGAGATGCTAATCGATTTGATGGACTTATTGTCAGGAGGTCTAGAATATCATAGGGACTCAATTAGGGAGTATAAGAATTGGTTGTCGATGCATCATCCACTTGCGTTTATTTATACTGGCTGAGGTGTTACAAAGTGGCGCATCTGAGTTCACATGAGTATTCATATTCCATTCAAAAGTCAACGTTTCAAGTTTTTTAGGTTCTAGTAGCTACGATTGATCGATAATAACAAATTTGTCTTATTACTGTTCTAGTTTTTTAGGTTCTAGATAGCAATTTTATTTAACTACTGCTCTAGGGTTTTGTAGATGAATCTTTTGCAAAAAGATCATGACCCTACCTCTTTTCGTGGTCTATTCATTTTTGTTAGATAGGATATGTATATGCTTATCCTATCTGTTAGTATTTAAGTAATGAACTCCTATATCCTTCTTTAGGATATGAGATATTAATCCTTATCGATCAAGTTAAACAATGGTACGAGCTCGTTGATTATCTATTTACTTTATGGAAAGTGTGGGAAAGGTGTTTTAAATCCAAGAAAGAGAAGGGATTTAATCTAAATTGAGGATTACTACTCATCATGTTGTTAATTAGTTTTCAAATAGAATTCTCACAAGCCCAAATGTGAGGTGTGTCCCTCTCTATATGTCACGCTGATACGACGTAGCCTAAGTCTTAATATGATATCAAAGGGGATTGATCTTATGCTGCCCTCTTTCCCTACGACAAATAGTCCACTTAAATGGTCCTAAAAGGACGACCAAATGAGGCAAACAAGAATCGAGTACGGGGAAGTGTGGGAAAAGGTGTCCCACATTGAAGAGAGAGAGGAGTTTATTCTAAACAAAAGCTTAACTGTGGGTTATGTCCGTCTTCATGTCACGTTAAGGCGGCGCAACTCAAGTCTGAAATTCTTTTAATTTATATGTTCAACTTTATATTGACATCTCTTTTATGACACTTTCCGTAAGAACACCACGTAAATTAATTAGTGAGACTTTTCTACTGATCTATAAAGAATTACAAATGGATATCTTTGTCACAAATTCCTATGATCATTAGAAACGGGATAAACTTAACGTAACTTTTTAAAAGTTATAGATAACGACCAATAATGTTCAACTCACCCAACTTACATCTCGATAAGATTAGATAAACAATTATGCCACCCTTAACTTAGCTAGTTGTGACTAATTCCATTCAATGGCAAAGAAAACCCCAAAAGTAGAAAAATAAAAGAAAAGGCAACACTACAACTTTAAAAGTTAGAACACAAAAAATTATGTAAACCCGTTTTGCAGGTCACGTTTTCTACAACTCAGTCTAGCCTGTGCGTATGATGCGCCTACATTGAAAGATGAGATCCTACTTTTGATAGTAATTTTTTTTGATAGTAATGACCTATCGACTACATTATAATGAACCCTTGTCAATATAATAATTAACTCTATCACCCAGTTTCATAGAAGAAACGAGTTCACACAAATTTTTCAAAAGTTAGAAACCACGCACCTATTCCCCGATCCAAGTTAGTAGAACTATCATCAATCAAGTACCCAAAAATTTCCTAATCGAGAAAGTAAAAACACCTGGACTCTAATACATATATGATATCTCAAAGAAACCCCAACCAATTAATTACAACCTAGTGAAACTATCATTCTTGTGCGGGCTCTATCTCAACTTCTTCAAAGAGCTAAACCTTAAAAGACAAGCCCATGACGAATAACTTTCCACTTACCCTTCCCATCATAGATGGACCATCACCCCAATTATTTTGGAAGAGAAAATGACGTTCCTTCAAACCATCGTTAACCCTCTCACAAATCCCACAACCATATGCCATAACAGCGTGACTACCATCATATTCACCTCCATCGACTATCAGCCCATTATCGTTAAGAACACTACGAAAACCATCTGGACAACTGAAGCCTAGAAACGTAGGGCCAACACCTCTAATAGCAGCAAATGCACCTTCAATTTCAGTTACTCCTACACCCCCACAAACATTTTTAAATCCAAAAAGATTCATCTTGGCAACTTCGTCCCATGTTGGGTTTGGGTTGGTCAACGTGATGAACCCTATATTCTCCATCTTTTGGGTGTTTTTGTCGTAAAACTACGCTTAGTAATGGCTGCTTCTCTACACCACAATTGTACAACTGATAGCTTATCATTGAGTGCACTTGAGCTTCGTGTCAGCTGTTCCATTCCCAAGTATGTGTCAGCACTGTCAGCCAGAGCTGCATGCTTACAATCTGTATGAACAAAACAATAATACACTAACATTATATTACCACCGGCATTATGTATTATGTACCAAGGGAAAAGAAATAAGTACGGTATGGTGAAATTGGAGTATATTTTTCTTACCAACACCTGTGAGGGAGGTGTTACTAGGGGCAACATTTAATCCTTCCCATGTCCATTCACCTTTAATTTTCCATTTCTCACCAAATTGATCTGTCACTAACTTGCCTTTACTGCCTGGTTGAAGGGCAAATTTAAAAGCCATCCTATATAATTATATTAGTGATGTAATAATGAGAGGATATTATCATGTAAATAAAGAGTAAGATACGGTTTTGTTTTTTGTTTTCTGACCAAATTGTTAATAATATAGATATCTGAATGAGAAGATATAACAAATAATTTGATATTTAATCAATTCGGGTATCAGTGGTGTTTAATTAACACTATTATTTCGATAAGGGAAAAAGATGGAAAGAAAAGAAAACGCGCAAGTAGCAATTAACCTCCTTACCTTTTGGTCAATGTGCAATTAGAAGCCTTAACTTTCAATTGTTGCAATTAGCCTCCACAACTTCTACTATATGTGCAATTGACCTCCATCCACAAATTTTTAACACAAATTCCATTTAAGCTAATAATGTTAGTTTTATATATTAGAAAATAATAATTTTGGATTTACAAAATCACATTAAAAGAATCATTGCCCCTAATATCGTCGTCTCGTCTCAAAAAAAATACCGTCGTCATCCTCACTTACCTAATGCCCTAAAGTTACAGGTGATTAATTTTTTTCCCTTTTTACTACTTGCTTGCGTGAGTCTGCAACTCGTCAACTCCGCATAACAAAATCAATTGTTATGACTATCATCAGGACATGCTGATGTATGGCCTTGTAGTTGATCATCCGAGTATATAATTCAAGTGATGGGTTCGACTGAGTTTGGTTAACACAAACACGCAGAATCTACACTATGCATCAGATAACTAAACTATTGCGTTGAAAGCTTTGTCCGTTGTGTTGCTTAACCAAATTATTAAGTGGACAGTTGGATTGAATCCGAGATATGAACTAAATGTCACATGATGAAGGGAATAAGAAAATTTAAAAGGTATTAGGGCAATATATTCCACCTTTAGTGACTGTGTTGGCCGGTGGTGCTACTGGCGATGGTTAACAATGGAGGGATAACTTTGAAGAAATATAAGATTATTTTTTTTTTTTGAAAATGGTTAAATTTTATAACATAAAAATTACCATTCACCAAAAGGATAGCAATGTGCTACCCCCGAGGGAATAATATCCATTACAACCTTTTTGTGCCTAAGCCATGTAAAAGCCTTAAAGAAAAACCAAATAAAAATAGACGACTTTCTAAGATATTACAGAGTAAGAGTACTATCTATTCTTTGCCAATGAGGAGACTTTTCATAACGAAATTTCATTCTGCACTTGATGAGCCACTTGATATACTGACTTAAATTAGCTGCACTTTGTTGATGTTGCTGGAAAATACGACAATTTCTTTCCTCCCATATAGAATAACAAGTGCAGGTGAAAGCCAAACGAGTGAGAACTTTTTGCCAGTGTTTACCTCTATTGCAGCTACGAAACCATCTCTTCATATGTTGCAAATCTTGACATTTCACCCTCGAGTTAGACCAGCTGAAGATATCATTCCATACTGTCTTTGCATAGTCACACTTTAGGAGAAGATGTTCATTAGTCTCAACAGCAGCAAAACAAAGATAACATCTATTCGCCATTTGAACACCTCGATGCTGAATTTTATCTTGAGTAGCAAGGGATTGATGAACAGCTAGCAGGGAGATAACAGAGTGTTTGGGATAATTAATGCCATCCCAAATTGTTTTATGCCACAGGTTTGGAGCAGAATGAAGAACAAAAAAATCATAAGCTATTTTTACCTGAAACTTACCACCCTTGACACAATCATTCAGAGTAGCAATGGCTTGTCTTATACTTCCAGATTTCACAACTAATTCATTCCTGAGAGCAATGACACTTCTCCAAAGCCAAGAATGACCAGAATTAACAATAGCATTCCAGAAGTTAGCACTCTTCAAGTTATACCTTCTTGCCCATGTAATCCAAATATAATCATCATGTAAAACTCTCCAAACAGTTTTGAGCATAAGGGCTTTATTCCAACTTAAAATTTCCTTAATACCAATCCCACCTTCTCTCTTATCAAGACATAAAGTTTTCCAACTTAAGAAAGTCATTTTTCTTGTGTCCTCATTGTAGCCCCATAAAATTCTTCTTCTGATTTTCTCTATCTCCTCAATAATTGTATGTGGCAACAAACAACCTGCCCCCCAAAAATTAATAACACCAAATACAACTGAGTTTAACAGTTGTATTCTACCAGCATAAGAGAGTAAATGGTTAGCCCAATGGACAACTTTTTTCTTGAGCTTATCTAAGAGAGGCTGGAAGAGTGAAACAGAAATTTTCTTTGAACACAAGGGCATGCCAAGGTATTTAAAAGGTAAAGAGGCCTCTGAAAATTGAGAGCATTGGAGTATTTCCTGCTTGATATTAGTTGCAACTCCACCAAAATAAATATCAGATTTGGCAGTATTAATGGACAAACTTGAAATTTCCTGGAAAACTTTGAGAGCTTGGGTAACACATTGAACAGTAGGGACATCTCCTCTAGCAAAGATCAATAAGTCATCAGCAAAAACAAGATGTGTTAATTTCAATTGTGCACACTTGGGATGAAGGCTAAAATTTCTGCTATCAGGCAATTTTCGAAGTAGCCTTGATAATCCCTCCATACAGATCACAAAAAGATAAGGAGAAATAGGGTCACCTTGTCTCACACCCTTTTCTCCCTTGAAGAAACCAGCTAAACCTCCATTCAAAGAGATAGAGAAGAAAGGGGTAGAAACACAAGCCATAATCCAATTAACAAATTGATCAGGAAAACCAAATATAACAAGGCATTTTTTCAAAAAACACCAACTCACATTGTCAAAGGCTTTTTTAATATCAATCTTCAAAAGCACTCGAGGAGAAAGGTTTTTTGTTTCATACCTTCTAATAAGTTCATGTGAGAGCATAGTATTATCAAACAGCAGCCTCCCCTGCACAAAAGCTCCTTGTTATGGGCCAATAATATCATTCAAGCATGATTTCATTCTATTTGAAATAATTTTTGTGATGGTTTTATACAGGATATTGCACCAGGCAATGGGTCTATAATCACTAACTGTTGATGGTTGATCAATTTTTGGAATAAGGACAAGTGCAGTTGCATTAATTTCTTTCAACAGAGAACCAGACAGGAAGAATTCTCTAACTGCAGCACAAAAATCTTTACCAACAATGCTCCATGCTCTTTTAAAGAAACCTGAACCAAAGCCATCCGGACCTGGGCTCTTATTGTCATTGAAAGAGAAAAGAGATTTCTTGATTTCTTCATCAATACACATAGCAGATAAGGCAGATAATCTCTCTTCTGCAATTTTTCCTCCTTCAAGAAAGCTTTGATCAAAAGATAAAGTGTCAGTTTTTGTACCAAGTAATTGCTTATAGAAGTCAAGGAAAGCCTCCTCCACATCTTTCCTAATGACACCATTATGATCTTTGATGGCTCCAATAAAATTTCTTCTCCTGTTTGCAGCTACCATTGCATGAAAGTAAGCTGTATTATCATCAGTATGATTGATGTGAAATATTTTTGCTCTTTGAACATCTGCACTAAATTCAGCTGTTCTTAGCTCATCATAAGAATTTCTCAAATTTCTCTCAGCATCAATAAAAGCCTGATTAAGTGGATCCTTCTGCAGGTCAGCTTGACATGACAACCAGGCACCATAAGCTTCTTGAACTCTTTTTGATAAGTCAGTATATTTACCCCTGTGCAGAGACTTCAGAGCCACTTTAGTTGCTTTTAATTTTTTTACTAAAATGAACATAGTAGTACCTTGAACAGGGAGCTCCCAAGCTGTCTGAACCACATTGTCAAAATCAGGATCTTCACCCCAAAGATTCAAATATCTGAATGTTCTCTTAGCAGAATGCATATTATCAAGGAAAGTAATGACATAAGGAGAATGATCAGAGAAACTTGGAATTAAAATTCCACATCAATCTTGATATTTGCTATAAGCCAAGAGGAATTTTCCATGACTCTGTCAAGTTTGCATAGCACTTTACTTACTGCATCTTGTTTATTTGACCAAGTAAACAAATCACCACGAGCAGGAAGATCTGAGAGCCCAGTAGCTTGCACACAATCCATAAAATCCTGTGAATCTTGCCAATTAAATGGGTTGGAACTAAGTTTTTCATGAGCAAAGAGAACCACATTAAAATCACCAGAACAAAGCCAAGGAGCCTTCAAATTTGCAGAAATCCTGCAAAGATCATCCCACAAAAATCTTCTTTCCACAGCATCATTAGCAGCATAGATGAAAGTATGATAATAAGGATCATCTAATCCCTTTACAGCTACTAAACAATGCACTAATTGTGAAGAGCTAAACAAAATCTTAATATTTACAATGGAAGGATTCCAAAAAATACAAATTCTACCTTTTGAATGGGCAGAATTTGTAAAAACATCATATTTTTTCATTTTTTTCATCAAGATTTTTTCATTTTTTTGTTTGATTTTTGTTTCTAATAAAGCACCCATATCCACTTTATTTGCAGCCAAGACATTTAAGATGTCTTGCTGTTTATTAGGGCTATTAAGTCCTCTTACATTCCATGTGATCACTTTGATTGAGTAAGTATTGAGCCAAGCCCAACACCTCCCCCTTGTCTTCCATATTAGCATTGTCAACCACTTTAGAAGTATCTTGGTTAGGATTGTTTGCATCAATAGCTATAGGAACATCAAGTAAATCATACCTGTTTTCCTTAGCTAAAACAGTGACAGAGACATCATCAGGAGCTTTCTGTTTTGATGCTGTCTTTTTAGAGTCAATCATGAAGACCTCACTATCAGTAACAACTGTCTTCTTTGGGCTAGACAAGCTACCAACAGATGAAGCGGCTTGGGAAGAAGTCTGATGTTCAGAAGATTTCTTTGTGATCACTTCCATTTCATTGCTTAAATCTGCAACAGCCTTTGGCTTATAGACTTGCTTTGGAATATTTTTTTTGACAATCATAGCAAAAGTCTCTGAAGGCACAGTAGTTTTCTGCTTAGCTACAGATGGAACAGCAGGCTTTTCCTTGGCAGCTTTGATTTTGCAGCTAGCTTCTTCATGGCCAAGTTTGTGACAATGCTGGCAATAAAATGGAACCCATTCATAATCCACTACTTGATTAACTTTATTTCCAAAAGGAGTAACTAAAGTTATATTAGTAGGCAAGGTAGCAGTTACATCAACCTGAACGAGAATACGAGCAAACGAAATTTTTTCTTTACTGGTAGTGTATTTATCCGCATACAAAGGCACACCAACTTTGCTAGCAATTTTGCTTAATGCTTTTGTGGACCAGAAACAGGGATCAAGATTTGGAAATATGACCCAAACAGGCACATCTGTAACTGATTCTAATTCAAGGCTGATTGTTGGTGACCATGGCTTGAGAATCATAGCACTATCACCAAAATACCAAGATCCATCACGAAGAATCGTTTCCTTATCACTTTCAGAGGAGAAACGAAAATAATACCATCCTTTCTTAAAATAAAGCACTTCAGGTTTTGCAACTTTGGTCCATTTTTTGTCAACATAATCAGTCATTGCTTGCAATGATATCATTCTACCCACAACCGCACCAACCAAGGTATTTTCCCAATATTTCAATTCTTCTTCAATATCCTCTTTTTCTAAAACAACTTCTTCCTTATTCGCTGAGGCTATAAATTCCAAGTTCATAACATTTGCAGATTTTCCATTTTTGCCATGAACCACCTTATCCCTCCAAGAAACCTCTGAATTTTCCAAATTCACAGGCGAAGCAGAAGAGATAGTAGTCGGAATAGGTGAAGAAGTACCTTTAGACGATTCCCCAGTTGGATTTGATTGTTGTTTGTCGACATCATTCATCGTTACACTTGGACTTACATTCTTTGTGCCAGGAGTATCATTATTATGCTTAATCGAACCGTCTTGTTGAGGCGAGGAAGAAGCTAAGATTCGTCTCTTTGGGGGACGACCTCTCTTAGCCATGAGAGCAGGGAAAGAGAGAAATTAAGTGTGCATAAAAGGTGTTTGTGTTTATCCCTAAGGTGATGACCGCCTAAAGCTCTCGCTTCTCTCTAGTAGCTAACCTACAAAATATATCATTAGTCACCTTTTTAATAAGAAGAATATAAGATTAATTTGATAAATATCAATTTTTCAAAATAAAAATATACGTGTAGATATTTTGGTAAATTTTGTTAATTATCTGATGTATATATATTTTTACATTTATGGGAATCTATAATTTATAATCTATAATAGTTATTTAAAGAGGAACTTTTTCCTCAGTGTACATCGCGCCACCTAAGCAAGGTTTATTAAGGATAGTTTTAGTTAATTATTTTAAGAATATTTTACTTCAACATAAATAAGGAAAGAAGTAGAAGGTGAAAGATAGTTTGAAATTGAAAAATAAAGCGAGAGAAAGTTTTCTAGAGAGACAAACGTAAATAGTCAAGTTGAAAAAAAAAGTTGAACAACAAACGTGAAGGAAAGAATAAGGTACTACGTTAGGAAAAACAACTTGGTGCTGTAAGTTAGCTCTCCAGGAAAGCTGGACAAGTAAAAATGTTCTCTTTCTCTCTCCTAGGTTTTGACTTCTCTCGGTAGCGAGATCCATGAGGAAGAAGAATAAACAAAGGGGAGGGGGGCAATCTCAACAACTTAATCAATATCACAAAAACACTAAATATCCAACAACAGCAGATGCAAGACAAACTAGATCGATAGAGGAAGTATGTGGAATTCCCTTTCTTAATATTGAAAATAATGATAATAATATTGTTAATACACCGCCAACCACTGCGACAATGGTAGTTTCTCCGGTTGTCACTCCAATGATAACTTCGCTGGCTACTATAACCATGGTGGCGGCTACGGTTGCTCAAGAAAGTGTTTCTGTTCAAGGTGAAAGTGAAACAACACCCAGGATTGGTCAACGACCATGGAGTTCTCTATTTCAATCAGCAAATAGTGGAGGTATGGACTTATTTATTCCTGCTGATGCGAATATTGGTCAAGAAAATATGCAATTGACTATGGATGATGTTGAATCGGAGGTCAATTATTGGAAAAATTCTCTGGTATGTCATGTATTGGGATCTAATCCACCTATTCAAGTATTTGAGGGATCTGTGAAGAGAATTTGGAGGAAATATGAAGTTGATAGAGTTGCAGTCTTGGTGAGGGGTTTTTATATTGTTCGATTTATCACTGAAGAAAACTGCAAAAAAGCTCAAGAAGAAGGAGTGCCTTTGTTTGATAAAAAACCAGTTATTGTTCATAATTGGGTGCCGGGATTAGACATTAACTCTCTTGATGTAAAATCTGTACCTATTTGGGTGCAATTCCCTGCATTAGATATTGATTTTTGGGGTGCTTCAAGCTTGTCCAAGATAGCTGCTTTAGTGGGCAAACCCATTAAAACTGATAGAGCAACTGCAGAAAGAGATCTCTTAGCTTATGCTAGAGTTTTAATTGAAGTGAAAATTAATCAAGCTTTCCCTGATGTTGTTACTTTTAAAGATGCTTGGGGTCAAACTCACGTTCAGGAGGTGAAATACGAGTGGAAACCAGTTAAATGTACTAAGTGTGGGATGTATGGCCATGTAACAGAGGATTGCAGGAAGGGTCAAATGAGAAGAACAAGACAGCCTGTTCCAAATAATGTCCAAGCACAAAGGACTAATCAAAGACAAGTAGATACTGAAGGGTTCCAAATTTTCAGAAGGAGGAATACTCGACAGTATATACCTGTTAATTATGCTGCTAGGGCTATTAATGCTACTGTTCCTGTTAATTCAGATATTCCTACAACTAGTGTTGTTCCTAATCCTACTACTGAAAATGTAGTTAATGGGACTGGAACATCTGTGAGTACTGTTAGATCGAATGAAACTGTGGCTGCAAACTCTACCAGTGTTCCTATTGCTGCTGTGACTGTTCCTGTATCAAATGCTGCTGTTCCACAGAGTACTAGTGTTCCTGCTGTTAATGTAAGTCCTCATGTGATAAGTACTGTTTCAATTCCAAGTAATATTGCTGTATTGCCCGAGAAAACTGGGATTGGAATTATTGTTAGAGATAAGGGGGGTACTTTACCTCCCAACAAGAATGGATAATATTCTCTTGTGGAATGTCAGGGGTATGAATGCCCCTGACAAACAAAGAGAGATTGTGGCTCTCTTAAAAAAACACAAAATAGGGCTAGCAGGTTTAGTGGAGACTCATGTTAAAAGAGAAAATTGTAGTAAGGTGATTAGTAGTATGTTTAAAGGGTGGTGTGTTACTACCAATCATGCATGTCATCCGGGAGGAAGAATATGGGTGGTTTGGCAACCAAGTAGTTTTAATGTGAATATACTTGAAGCTACTACTCAATTAATTCACTGTGAAGTCACTCACATTGGATTAAAAAGATCTTTCTTGTGGACTGTTGTGTATGGATTGAATCAAAGTGAGCAAAGGAGAGAATTATGGTCTAGCTTGATTAAGATAGCAAATCAAAAGTTAAATCCCTGGATGATGGGAGGAGACTTTAATGCTATTCTACATCAAGATGAACATGTTGGGAAGCCAGTGGTGTTTAGTCATATACATGAGTTTAGAGAATGTGTGATTAAATGTGAGATGGTAGATATGAAAAGTAAAGGAATGTTCTTTACATGGAATAATAAAAGGCATCAGGGGCCTAAAAGTTTCAGTAAAATAGATAGAGTTATGATTAATGAGCAGTGGTTGCAAAGACAGTGGGAATGTGAAGCAGAATTTTTACCTGAGGGCCTTTTTGATCACTCTCCAATAGTGATTAAATTTGTTTTACAACTCTGGGAAGGTAAAAAACCATTTAGATATTTTAACATGTGGGAACAGCATGAAAAATATCAGGAGACTGTCATGAGAAGTTGGAACTATCAGGTACCTGATAGGCACAAAGCAGTTTGTTGTTTTCCAGAAATTGAAAAGAATGAAAGCAGCTTTAAAGCTTTTGAATGAACAGAAGTATGGAAATGTAGAACAGTAGTATGTTGAAGCTCAATCTAAATTGGCTGCATGTCAATCTTTGCTTCAAGCACAACCAGCTGATGGTGAGCTACTGGAGAAAGAAGCTGAATTGAGGAGAATAACTCAGAGTAAACAGGAAGCATATCATAGTTTTCTTAAACAGAAAGTTAAAGTTCACTGGTTGAAGGAAGCAGATCAAAACACAAGTTTTTTTCATCAAAGCTTACAAATGCGCATACATCACAACAAAATTCTGAGCATTATGGATGGCAATGGAAAAAACTGTGAGTCCCCTAATCTTATTGTTGAAGCTTTTGTTTCTTACTATAAGAAAATTTTAGGAGAAAAAAAAGATGTCTCTCAATTAGTGAATGAAAATGTTATTTTGAAAGGGAACTTGTTCCCTACAGAACTAGAGAATGTGATATGCAGACAATTTACATCTGAAGAGATAAAAAAAGCAGTATTCAGCATTAATAGTAATAAAGCTCTTGGGCCTGATGGGTTTAGTAGTAGTTTTTATAAGAAGAACTGGGAACTGGTGGGTAATGATGTCATTGGTGCAGTGAAGGAGTTCTTTGAGTCTGGAAAAATGTTGTCATGTATGGGGGCTACTACAATTACACTAGTGCCTAAAGTGAAACAACCAGTTTCTGTAGGTGATTATACACCAATAGCGTGTTGTAATATCTTTTATAAGATTATTGCAAAGTTATTGTGTAGTAGGCTCAAATTACTGCTCCCAAAATTGGTGGCTCAGAATCAAAGTGGCCTCATTAGTGGAAGAAATATTGTGCATAATATCCTGATTTGTCAGGACTTGGTGAGATATTTCAATAGAAGTTCAGGTGGGCCAAAATGCTTGATCAAAATTGATCTTAGGAAAGCGTATGATTCTGTAGATTGGGATTTCTTGGAACAACTGTTAACTCAATTGAAATTTCCTGCTAAGCTCATCAACTGGATTATGACTTGTGTAAAAATCCCCTCTTACTCTCTGATGATAAATGGATCTTTACATGGCTATTTCAAAGGCCAAAGAGGATTAAAACAAGGTGACCCTCTCTCTCCCTTGCTCTTTGTCTTATGTATGGACTATTTATCCAGAATATTATCTTATGTGGGGGAAAAAAAAGAGTTTGAATTCTTCCCTAAATGTGCTGCTTTGAAGATCAACCATTTGATGTTTGCTGATGATTTGTTGTTGTTTAGTAAGGGGACATATCAATCTGTGATACTGTTATTAAGTGGTATGAAATTGTTCTCAGCAGTGAGTGGCCTTGATATTAATTATCAGAAATCAGCTATATATTGTCATAGAATGGAAAAAGAAACTTGTGAGAGACTTATTCAGTGTTCTGGGCTGCAAATTGAAGAGCTGCCTTTTAAGTACCTAGGAGTACCTGTGAAGGGGACTAGGATTAATGTTGAAGAAGGAAGGATATTGGTGGACTGTTATTAGCAGAATTAGAACTTGGGGATCAAGACATCTCTCTTATGCTGCTAGAATTGTATTGATTAACTCTGTCTTGCTACATATCCATTCTTACTGGGCAAGAATTTTCATTCTTCCCAAAAGTCTCTTGAAAGAAATAGTGGCTACATGCAGGAATTTCTTATGGACTGGTAGCCATGTATATATGAGGGTTCCATTGGTTTCATGGGATGAGATATGCAGGAAGAAGAAAGAGGGTGGAGTGGGTATTATGAATTGTTATTTGCAGAATATTGCAGCAATTGGCAAGTTGGTGTGGGATATAGCAGCTAAGGCAGATATATTATGGGTCAAATGGGTCAATCATGTCTATATTAAAGAGCAGAATTGGCTAGACTATCGGCCAAATAAAGACTCAGGATGGCACTGGAGAAAAGTCTGTCAAGCAAAGAGTAAACTCACAGCAGGTTTTGATGGTGATAAATGGAAATTCACAGCAAATGGACAATGGCCCTGTTTGACAATTAGCTGGAGCTGGTAGCTGGTAGCTGGATTGGATAGCTGGAATCGACTAGCTGAATGTGTTAGTTGGGTTGACCAGCTGATGTGAACCGGTTGGGGGAGGGCAGTTTGTTGTTTTGCAGCTGGTTGGGGTGATTAAGCTAGCTGAACCAGCTATTTACCAAACACATTTTTTGGAACTTATCAGCTGGTTCTTTGGTCAAACCAGCTAAAGAGGTACAAGATGCCCCAACAAGTTGACTACCAAACGGCACCAATATACGTCTAGAAGTGCTTACTAGTGGCTGCAAGGGGAACAACAAGCTGTGTGGTGGTACAAATGGGCTTGGAACTCATTCAATATACCTAAACACAATTTCATTTCATGGTTGGCTGCTAGAGGAAGATTTCAAACCAGAGCTCAGCTATTCAAGATTAAAGTGTGTACTTCTGATTTATGTCCTATTTGTGAACAACACACTGAAGATACAACTCACTTGTTTTTCCAGTGCAAATTTTCTGCAGAATGTTTGAGAATCTGGAAGGAGAAATTGGGGTTCCAGAATCAGAAAACTGACTTGCAACAGGTTTTGAAGTGGATAGATAAGAGAGTAAAGGGAGGCAAATACATGAAGAAAGCAGCCTTTGCAATGCTTGCTAGCCTGATATACAGTATCTAGAGAGTGAGGAATCAAGCGTTATGGGATAGCATTGTATTAAGGCCTGAGTATGTAATTAGTAACTTGTTACAGCAAATTAGTGTCTTTATCTGTAATAGAGTTAAAGGTAGATCAGCAAAGTTAAGTAATTGGCTAGCTAGTGTTAAATAGGACAATGCATTTTGAGCTTACGGGAGGCCCTTCCTAGAAGGTAAGCCCGTTCCTCATTATGTTTGTAAATATACAATTTTGTTCATTTGATTAATGCAATTTAAATTTACCGATCAAAAAAAAAAAAAACTTGGTGCTCTAAAAAAAAGGAAAACATCTTGGAAAAAAAAAGAAAAAAAGTTAAAAGAAAGATTTGAGTTTAGTAATAAAAAAAAGAAAGTGAAGGAAGTTGTCTTCTTTTATCGACAACTGTGTGATACACCGATGAATTTATAACTAATAATAAAATTACTGACTAATGACATTAAAAATGTGACTAATGATATATGCTGAAATGCTATGTAAAAAACGCCCCCGTTGAGATGTACCTAAGAATTGGAGACTATTATAGAGGAAAAAATAGAATGGAGCAAGTCAATTATGCAACTTCATTATATACATTAAGTTTATATGAACAATTTTCTCTATTAAATTTTTTTTTAGGAAGAATATAAGCAAAATTAAAGCACAAACAATTGTGTGAACCCGTTTCATATATGAGATTGGGTATAAATGACCACTCGGGTAGTCATTGATGACCCCTTGGATAAACAATAATTACCCCTCTGATAAAAACAATGACTCTTCTTTACCGATATATGAAAAACAAACTTTAAAAATAAGAGAACAAAACAAAGTTTTATAAAGAAATAAGCATATTTGAACACAATGAATCAATTATATATGTTAAGTTTATATGAACAATTTTCTCTAATAAAATTTTTTATAGAAAGAAATAAGCTTATTTGAAGTATGCTTATAAAGACTGAACTTAACTAAAAGCAACTAAACTTAACTCAACTGAACTTTTTACTTAATTTTTTTGAAATACATTTACTTATTAAAACTTTATCAATATTTGGCTTATATAAAACTACTTAGTGAGACTTTATTGATAATATACAAAGAAGTACAAATGGATATCGATGTCACAACTTCTTACAATCGAGAGGAACGAGCTAAACTAAACTGAATTAACTAAATTGGACTGAACTGAACTGAAGTCAATAAAGGTTATAGAGAACCGACTAATACACCCTGGTGTACCTAGCACCATACACCTCCACTATGTATTAAGATAAGTAAATATTAGGCTTTTATGTTTTTTTTTTGTTTTTTTGGGATTATGCCTAAAAATATGGGGTGTACTATTCCTACCATCGTATACCTAGGTCTAACATTTAAAGATTCGTCTTTAAGTTTAATTCCTTAATGTATTTTACATCCCGTTAATTATATTTAGCAAATAATTGATAAACGATACGCAAGTGTGATTCCCATAAATAATAAAAGATAATAGTACAAGACTATCACAAATTATTACAAAGGCTACCATTCAATTTAGTCCTTTAAGGAAATTTTAATTTATTTCAGTTCAAGTTAGTAGCATTAGTTCAATTAAATCAAAGAGAACACACTCTTAAATTACAGAGTTTGAAAAGAGACCATTCAAATAAATTAGTTCACTTCTATCAATTAAATTTAAATTGGGGGAGTGAAACTTTTAAATTAAAACAAAAGAAGAAAAAAAAATTCATCGATGACAATTAGTTAACCTTATAAATGAGCCAAATAACATTATACCGACTCTTAAGTTTCCGTATATTAAAAAAGAATAAAAAACTAAATAACTAATATTATGAACCAGTAATAATGTTTTCAAACTTTTAACATAAACAACAACAACAACAACAATCGAGTGTAAATCCACATTCAATGAGGTTGCTCGTGGGTTAGGTTTTACGCAACCTTACCCCTGTTTGAGAAAACTGAGAGGTCATTTCCGAGATTGACCCATGCATTGTTGCATTAACTTCCAATAACTTCAATAAAAATAAGAAGTACTGGAAGGTTTAGTAGCCATTTTGCTATAGTCCATAATCACCTAAAGCTGAAAGATGGAGATAATTCTTTCAACTTAATAGGCATTGGACCTAAACCTTTAACATAAAAAAGCTTTTAAATAAGGTCAATAACTTTAAAAGATAGTTTTTAAACTGCACCTTATTGTTATTATGTATTTTGCAAAAGATTACCTTAAATAACTATTTAATTAAGCTCTCTTTTTTTCTTTTTTCTTTTGGTTCATTTAGGTTTAGTTTTTTTGTAATTCAATTCAATGTTATTTTGTTAACTACTTAAGTTTAGGTTTTTCAACTCGAAGGGAAGCTCTCTGAAGGAGGTAATAAGAGAGTTTATTTATAATAGAGATGAGCTACTACAAAGAGAGATGTTAAAGTATGAAATGATAATCAAAGAGACAATAGCGAAAAATTTAATTTTTTAATGTTAATAAGTCCCGTGCATCGCACGGGTTTAAAATTTAGTAGTTATTTAAAGAGGAACTTTTTCCTCAGTGTACAACGTGCCACCTAAGCGCGTTTTTATAAGGAAATTTTTCGTTAATTATTTTAAGAATCTTTTGCTTCAACATAAAAAAGGAAAGAAAAAGAAAGTGAAACAAAGTTTGAAAAAAAAAATTAAAAGTGAAAGAAAGCTTAAAAAGAAACACACGTAAAGAATTTTTAAACTTACAATATTGCCCATAGAAACCTAGGCATTTTTATAAACACACGTAAAGAATTAGTAGGAACGTAACTTAGGATTTAGGAAGGTATGAAACCATCTTCTTTTTTTCTTCCAAGTTTTGTTTCTTTAGGCGCATTTGTGTTCATTTAATGGAACTTGGAAGTGAAAACCTGTATGTTACATAATTTGTTCAATTCAAGTATAGCTAGAATGATTTAGGTGCTTTCAATACTAAAAAAAAAATGTACTTAGGGTGTGTTTTGATTGACTGGAAAAATATATGAACTGAAAGTGAACTGAAAAAACAAAAAAAAAATGAACTAAAACGAACTGAAAGATGGTGAACTGAACTGGGAAAAAAATAAAGGCAGTTAAATTTAACTAAAACTGAAGTGCATTGAAATAAACTGATCTGAACCGAAATAAACTGAACCGAAATAAACTGAACTGAAATAAATTGACTGTAGTACTACTGACGAACAAAATACAGCCTCAGTCAATATTAAAAAAAAAAAGAATATATTAGGTCAATGTATATCAAAAGTAAAGTTTGAATTATATATGAAAATTATATCACAAAAAATTGCGTGAACCTGATAAATAATGACCCTTCGGATAGCCATTAATGACCTATCGCGTAAACAATAATGACCTCTCTCACCCAGTCTCATATACGAAATGAGTTCAGACAAATTTTTCTAATATATGTACAATATCTTTTTTAGTATATAAAAAATATTATCAATTGTTATGAGTATAACAAAAAAATATTTTTATATCATTGGATAGAGTTCGAAAGAATTTTTCAAATGGGATCCACATGGACAACATTTTTACCATCCTAAAAGAGGAGACAAAAATAGAATTAACTTCTATATAGGAAAAAGACATTTACAACTTTTTAAATCATAAAATTAAAAATATCAAATGCTATGTGTTTTAGATAAATATACTTTTTATATCACTATACACCATTAAAAGAATTTTTTCAAACGTGGATCCATATGTAATAAACTATTTAATCTTAAATGATTTATCATTGTTTAAAAGTTATAACTCTTACTATATTGTATAAATCCATATTTTCAACCATACGTTAAAACTCTCCGAATATAAGGAAAGTTAGTGACTATCTAGAGTAATTAACAAGTTTTCTTCTACATTTATTTGTTACTAATCTAGGCCGGGATATGTTAGTTAATTTGCAGTATTATATTTTAATTTAGCTCAGACCTTAAGCGGACATGAGCAAGCCACATATCATGAGCTAGACCATGAGCTGGACCATGAGTTAGCCAGCCAATGAGCTGCCCATTGAGGGAGTTTCAACCAATGTCCCTATATGTAAGCCCTACCTTTTATGTTGGCCCTTTAAACGAAATGACCTATCTTCCCCTAAAGACCCCATAAGTTCAGTTTTTCCAGCTCACTCAACTAATGTTGATGAACATATCCTTAAGTTATACTTCCATGTTAGAAAATTAAACAAAATTAAGCTTAACTTAGGCAGTGTTTTGTTCATCATCAGTGTTACATTTTATTTATTTTTGTTCATCTTTAGTGCATTAATTATTATACCTTTCGTAAAAATATATTTTCTTTGTCTAATCAAGAAGAGTTTGAATATATAAGTTTCCAAGAGATTCTTGAGAACAATAATTATTGTCTTTTGTAAATATATTTAGCTTAATCAAAATACAAATCTTGAAAATTGAAAAATAGTTTGTTAGGATAATAATGAAGTTAGACTTCAACTAATAAGTACCGTTATTATAGTTTTAGTATTAAACAATGTATTTGATAAAAAAAAACAATGTAAATATTTTATTTATATAGAATTTTGGGAAAGACATCCCCATTGTATTTAGGAAAATAAAAGGAAATATAATTTGATGGTAATTTTACAATTGCTTTTAAGGATGTATGTTGTACTATGCACCTTGTGTGTACAAGTCTTGTGATGTTAGCTCAAACCCACTACTTATTTAAAAACAGAAGAAGAGAGAAATCAAGGAAGAGTAGTACTCAACAGTTTGAGATGTGTGTGAATGTGATGAACAAGTACCTAAAATTGTTACTATGAAATTACATATATAATGAGACTTTCTTAATATAATATCAAAATGATTAGAAATTGGTTATGATATCTTACACAACCACACTTTTTAGCTTTGAACTAAATAGACCTCAATTTAAGTGAAAATAAAGTTAAAAAGAATATGCTAAGATGGATTAAATCGCACGAATGGTTTCATGTTTGTAGTTGAAGACACTTTGACTTAAGGTTTGTCACATGATAATAAATGGCCATGATAATAAGTTGTTTGAAGTGAAATATTACTGAAGACAAATTGAGAATAAAAAAGAAAATAAGGAAAAAAAAGTGAATGAGGGATGTTAATTAGGTACTTGAAAGGAGTATATGTATATGATAAAAAGATGTGTATGTTGTTGTAGTTGTACTAAGATCAAGCGTATAGTTTTATTTTTTTTAACAAAGAAAGAAATAAAAGATTGGGACTAAAGTGAATTGATTACTACAATAACTAAATTATATTAAACTAATTATATTTTTAAATTTTAAATGAATATAAACTAATTATATTAAAGAAGTAACACGAGCAAGTAGTTGTAATAAATTTTAACTCTATAGCATCAGCTGAATTGGAACTTAATTTAACTAATTAGAATATAACTGAATAAACTGAACCAAGAAGTGGATATAATGAGCTTGGAAAACACATAATTAGTAACAATGGTGTTGCATTTGTATAAAGGAATAAATGGATAGTGATGTAGTGTCTCAAAAACCATAAAAAGACCAATGTTACTTCTTTTATTAAATGAATCCAGTATATATTAGTAAGGATTATTACTAAGGAATATATTCAAATAACTTAATAGCTATTCCCTTCGACCTCTATTCAGTATCACATTATTGAACAAATTACTTATATTCTGACAGTGTCGATAAAAATAATCCATTACTAATTTCCCCACCATGCATGGGCTATTATGCAAAATAAATTTTAATACGACATTTATAGTCCAAAACATTACACCATATCCAGATATTTTTTTTTTATAAAAAAAGTGATACTAAATTCACCGGTGGGAATAATAAATATGAAAGAGTGACAACATCTACAAAATTTATTACTAAAACTAATAAAAATGTCCAATAACTAGAAAAGTAAACTTTAATAAGAGAACAAAACAAAGATTTATTGCCTAATGTGATTAGCACGAATAACAAAGAACATAATCTTTACTTTTAAAAAATAGTAAAAACTATGCATACCAAAATAGAAAATAAATTGTGAAAGTTATTGAGCCCCGTGCATCGCACGGGTTTAAAATCTAGTAATTACTTAAAATCTAGTAATTACTTAAAATCTACCGAATTGCAACAATTGAAAGTTAAGACTTTTAATTGCACATTGACCAAAAGATAAGGAGGTTAATTGGCTAATTGCTACATTCACGGAAAAGAAAAGATGGAAGTAGTAGTGTCGGCTGTAGAATTGGGAGTGGAAATGAGGGTTAAGATAGTATCAAGTATGCAACTAGTACCGTGGTTCCGGTTTGGGCTTGAAGTCGGGCTTCAAAGTACAACACATGTATCGGACTTACTTTGGGCCTAAAAATTATGCTTCAAAAATTTCCGGACCTTTATTGGAGACGTGGAGTGTACATTCAAAACGAAAATTCGGTAGATTGAGTGGGTTACGTTTTTTTCTTTTTTTTTTCTTTTTAAAGATGGTAAGAACTAAGAAGGATTCAAACCCAAAAAAGTGAAGATGGTAACTGGTAAGAAGTATTACTCAATGGTTATCCCGTGTCGAACTTGAGTCTTCAATCATGTTAGGCACTAATGTTTCAACAAGTCTTTGGTACACTGACTAATTATAAAGGGACTGACTAGTGGCATTAAAAATGTGACTAATGATATTAGTTATAAATCCATAGGGTGTACCCGTACACCCGGTGTATCTAAGATTGGAGCTAATGCATAGCAAAATTTTGATACCAGGCATTTGCGTTTAAAAATTTGGGTTTAAGGGCCTAATGTTTGTGTAGTGTAAGTGTGTAACACCGTTAACTTCTTTCTTTACCTTGTCTTCTTCATTCTTCTATAATTAAAGGAGTACGCTCTATTATTTTCTCTATCCGATTTTCTCATTTATGTAATAATAGTTAGATTAGAGAGTGCCGGTACACATGAGGACAAAGTTGCAACTTCAATCCTAGTATTAGTCAAATAGTTAATATTAAGGCGTCTAAACAACCTTCCACATACTGTAATATGATTGTCGTTACGAAGACTCTCATGTAACAGGGGTGTCCAACAAATTTCCCAACTCTTCTAATAAGCCAACAAATTTATTTGTCAACAAACTCAGGCGTACTTGGATGCGCACGAGAAGAGGAACTCCAACCTATAAGGCATGCAGCAAAGAGAGGAGCGATCTTCTATATGGAAATAAGAAATTCCTCATGGATGGGTGGGTTAAACTCAATGTGGACAGAGCGTCAAGGGTAATCCTAGTGCTGCAGGTGGTGGCGGTGTCATCCGAACCCACACTGGAGCATTTGGTGTCATCCGAACCCACACTGCAGCAGTTAAGTCCCTATTACTTTATACGAGTAGTTCAGAATGCCAAGACCTCCTTAAGGCTCCGGAACGGCAAACTGACTGCTGCCACACCTTTCGTGAAGCTAATTCCGTTGCCGATTGGCTAGCTAAATCAAGCCTCGATAATGCTGTTGCGGCCATCACTTTTACAACACCCCCTCCCCAGCTATTGCCCTTACTAGTTGCTGATGTAATGCCCTTCAGGGCCTTGAAGTTAGTGTTCTTATGAAATAAAACGGGCATTTCCCACCTTCAGACCCAAAAAAAGAAGCTAACTAAGCCACTAATTCTCATATTTGAAGCACATTCAAAATGACGAACAAAACATAACATTAATCGAATTCTCCAGGCATTGCAAATCAACGACTCTGTACCCCGCTATTTGTCACAGTATCCATAGTACAGTTTTTGGGACCCATCAAACACTAAACTGCATCCCTACAATTTTACATCAGACACAAAGTGCCTCCAAGCTTTTGATAACATCCGCCTGTTTATGAAGGGGGTAAGCTACAACTACGCCCCGATAAAATTAAGGTTACCATTTGACGTCTAGCTCCAAAAGCGAAGCCCACCCATTACCTACGACTCCAACCTCTGCACAGTTTCAGTAATGCAATCAAATTACTATGTCTTCATCACATTATATAAATGGAAAATACAATAGCCGCCAGCGATGCCATACTCATTTTGTTGGGGCAGCAACAATAAGAAAACGCACACATGAAAAGGAAGAAATGATTTAGCAACATAATAGACATTTCTTAGACATGTGAATCCTTACGCTCTAAAACAAATACAGCGCACACAGAAGAGAACAAACACCTTCCAGTTTCAGTCCCAAGCCCAAACCCTGAGAGCAATCAACCATCTAGATGACATTGTCACTAAAAACAAGGAGAGAGCAGCATAACAGTAAAACACATAAAGCGCTGCATATTGATAGTGAACTAGAAGGTCATAACGAAGGGAACAGAGTAGGTAGTTTAGGTTTGGCAACCAGTCGGTTCAGGGGAAGGTGGGTGGTAGATTTAGACAGGAGATTCTTTACCCTTCCAATTACCTAACAATATTATGACACTAAACTATCTTGAGGAAATCTACTTTAACTTGGTGTATAGCCGTAAAGACTATAGACACTGCAGAAAACTAAACAAGAGCATAAAGCTACAGCAAGTGTCCTCAAAAGAGTGGACTTTGGATTTGGTAGATCGGGCAAACCACAATGGAATTGAATGAATTGCCATGGATGGGCAAAACTTACTAGTTAAAAAACAAAATAAAGAACACATCCAATACAATTTCGTAACACTGCATGATCAAGGCTAAATGAAAGTGAGAATTTGACATAGCGAGCAAGCTAAAGGAGAGAACTCACAAACCTTTATCATAGAATTTTTGGTAGTCAGCCCCTTCAAAGCCATCCCCAGTAGCAACTTCATAACCGTATCTAGGGCCGGGGTGCATTATTGTCTCCTCAGCGCAGATGTTGCAACGTCGACCACGGAGATCTGACCCCTTTGTCTTTCTCAATTGACAGCATCCAATCACAGTAATTTCGGACATAATCACCTTAGTTGCAGAGGCAGGAATTTCCACATCAGCAAAGAAAAGAGCTTCCTCTCCACCAACAGACTGAGCGGTAAAATTAAGATGATGTTTCGGATTTGGAATATGCCTACAAGAGCATCCAATTTCAACGTTCTTCAGTCCAAATTCCTGAGCCTGAAACATTCAAACCAATTTGTTGCAGGAAACCGCAAATTGGGCCATCAAGCTAAGGCACCGACAAGTAGACGACATACCTCCTTACAGTTGTAATATTCCAAAGCTTTCTGTGCAAACATTGTGTACTTTTCTATATTCTTCAAAGTAAGTTCCTTGCAGCCAACGACAATTCTGCCACGATTAGGAACCAAGTGTGAGGGTTTTTCCTTGCAAAGACACGGTTGAACCCCTTACCTAATCAATGTTGCAATTTGGCCCCTTAAGTAGTTAAGTTACAGTTAAGGTGCAATTAAACAGACATTATATATTATTTTTTTGAAAGCGAAAATAGGAGTCTACTCTTTGTTCATATGGCACATATCACGAGATACATACTCCACTACGCTAGATGGATACTCCTCCATCCAAATTCGATCACCTACTTCGTAAGGTTGCAACCGTGCTAGATGGTGAGACACCTGGTTAGCAGCCCTACTAACATGGAGAAAAGAAATACTAGTGAAATGGAGACTAAGATCATAAATGTCCTCTAGAATAAATCCTAATTCATTTCTAAGGAATTGACGACTACGGATTGCTGAGAAGTGAATCCGATTCCACAACAATGGGACTAAAGCTGCAAGCAAGGGCCACCTCTAGGCCAAAGCATATCTCTAGTGCTCCTATAACATCAACAGCAACGATCCCTTCACATTGCCGTACACCAGATGCTAGAATATCACCAACACAGTCACGGGCAGCAAAGCCAAATCCCACACCCCAGTTCTCAAACACGGCTGCGTCACAATTCTAAACTGACATTATATTTCCGGCATCGAAAATTCATTTTTTGGGTCAAATTCACTGGAAAAATGACATGTCATAAATAAGAATTAAGATTATTTTTTTACTATTCATGTTCTCTAGGTACTTCATATACAATATATGGGCTTGATATTCATTCACGTTATCTTCATTGTTCAATGCAAAATCGGTTCAACCTAACATCATGAAGAGGATGAGCTAAATAATCCTCACAACAATCAAAAAAAAAGATTTTCCACTATTTATGTCTACGACAACGAGCATTTCTAATTCTCTGTCTATCAAAGGGTGGGAAAAGTCAAAGTTTTCTTTCATTATTAAGATCGGCATATGCACTTTTTGATAGCCGGGCCGAAATAAGCAGCAAATGATTAAGGCCATGCGGGGAGGGCTTCAATGGATTACCACCAATTTGGGAGGAACGATTACTCCCTCCCCTCCACTTTCTTCCATTCACCACGCGCCCCAACCATCATCTTCCTCTATATTCTTCTATTTTCATACCCATTACCCTTGAATGATTACCCCCATTCCAGGCGAGCCCTATAGTATAAATCCAGCTTGCAAAGTGCCAATAAAACACCAGAAAAATTTGATCTTTATCTAAATGCAGGTCATCCCGTTCGCTTTTAAGATGAATTTGGTTGGGAAATTGAATATTTCTCACTAGAAAACATTATAATGTGGGTTTAACTGCACCTGATTAAAACACAAGGGATCTAATTGCTTCATTGACAAAAGTAACGGGTGCAATTTAGCAATTACACTAGAGGCTTAAGTTAAGGGGCTTAATTGCCACTTCCCAAAGACACAAAACAAGCCAGACATTAATAAGTACGTACACAACTTACCCAGAAGAAGAAGAAGTAGAACAACCAGTGCCGTCCTTTTCCGGTTGTTGATCACTACCGTCTGCATGTGTCGACCTAGAGAAGAAATATAATAATAATAATAAATTACACGGAGTGACAATATTACCAATAAAAGAAAAGGGAAATCAGCTCAGCGCAGCTGACCTCACCTGAAGTTGAGGACGAGACTCAAGAAGTCTTCAGAGCTCTTTGAGGTCGGGATTTTCAGTGTCCTCTCGGAGGAAGAAGAGGGATTCGAAGCCCAATTCTCCATGGACCAAACGCAGAAAACTAATTCAAGACAATGGAATATCCGAAATATATATATTTTTCTTACCCGCGTGTTTAAGTTGAAGAGAGGTGAGTAAAGATAAAGAAAGGGGACGGGGTTACTCCGTAGAAGCTTATCAGTCGGCTTCAGCGTCCAGGTGAAACCCTTTAATTTGTTTGTTTTTTTTTTTTTTTGATGGAAAAAGCCTTTTAATTAAGGTATAAGGCTTTTTTAGCGAGCTCATTTTCCAAAATTTTGAAAAATTTGTGTCTACCCCGTTTTATTTTATGTATAAAATTAGGCATTAATGACCATTCGACTATACAATAATGACCCCTCTTATCAATTCTCATATATGAAACGGGTAGGCATAATTTGTGTAAACCCGTTTCATATATGAGACTGAGTGAGATGTGATATTATTGTTTATCTCGTTAATGACTATCCGAGTGGTCATTAATACCCAATGATCCCAATCTAATATATGAAACAGGTTCACCCAATTTTTTGTAGAAGTATAATGCCACATTATTAACACTTTAGTTTATACTTCCTTCTTTATCCGTTAAAGTAATTGGATATTAATCCTTATTTAATGGAATAAGTTAGAACATTAATTTTAAAAAATATACAATAGCACGTGGGTTTTACTGGAAATTTACATCGTATACCTGGTGTACCTAGCACCGTACACCCTCCTTTGTATTTAGGTTAGTAAATATTGGACGTACTTTAAGTTTTTGTTTATATGAAAATTAGGCCTAATATGAAAAAACAATATATGTAGGCACAGGGGCCCCGATTTTTTAGGGAAATGAATCCACTTAGACTAGGTAAACCCATGGACCTACCCACTAGGTAGTTGAATGCGCATGCTATTGAACAAGAGCCGCCACCAATTTTATTTAAGCACGCATATTTATAC
>ONZK01000734.1:10610-46681 GCA_900322385.1 Pharnaceum exiguum | reverse complement strand
TAGATTCATCTCCACCATCCTATATAAAGGGTGCTAGACTTGTATTCCACAATCAACTCAAACACAATCAACAATACAATATCATTCCCTCTCTAAAATCTCTCTACTCTTCTCTTCCTTATTCCAATAGTGTACATATACTAAACCCCCATTGAGGCGAATAAGACATCAAATTATTGCCCTCACTTGATATTTTAGCATTATACATAGAAGACACCTATATAAACTAGTCTACTATGTTCTATTGTACATTAGTTGAAATGAACTCAGACAAAAAAATTAATTGCACACTGAACTACGTAAAGTAAATTGAATTAATCCGGAAGAGATCAAGCGCAAGAGGTCAGGCTTGATTGGGTACACAAGTGCTATACGCTCGTACAAATAGTCATCATCAACTTGACCTTTAGGTTAAGGTTCATGTTAGAGCATGGTTCTTATTTTTATATTTTGTTAAAAAAAATATGATATTTTAGGTACGACAGTTAAGCTGGATTAGAGGAGAACATCTAATCCAGAATGAGATTACAGTGCAATAATTGCAAAAGTCATGGAAAAGGATGAACTGATCAACTCAACTTCAACCCCTTTTTTCCCACGCACCGTGCCTTTCTTGCCATCGCATCTACCTTCTGGTACCATATTTGCCCCCTCGCCCTGCGTAAATCAGGAAGAAATTTTGTACAGGAATCAAATTTGGGCCATTTGAATAAAACCCTGCATTACAATTGTCATTATCCAGCGTTGATAAATGGTGAGCTTTGGGAGAGCAATATTAGTTCATCCGAGTCAAAAGCAGCAACATATATATAATATGCTGTTCACCAGATGATGAAATAGGTCATTTGAGGCTCCAAATTAAAAGATGGCCAGAAGTTCACACATAGCTACATCCATACAGATAGTCCAGAATTCTGTTGACAAAGTACTACTGACGTTATAATGCCAAGGGGGACGAAACATTATCTAATGTAATACCAAAATTGGGGACCATAATAGCCATTAGAGCTGTGGTCTAATATTATTGGTCGTCGAATGCCTCTTAGTATAAAGAACATTTTGTTGCTGCTGTAATCATGTTAGATTGCCGAGTACTATAATAGGAACTACTTCTGCTCTAGCTACAAAGTATTGAATCATATTTCGAAAGCTTTTGGCGATCAAATACGACCATTGGTTCACGAAGCACAGCTGTGCAAATATCGTGGCAGTCAGATAAACGACTTAATGTTTTTTTTTTTTGTGTAGAGGTGTTAAGAACCGAGCCTCCTACCTTAAGGGTTGAAGGTTTGCTCTTCTTAAATAAATAACTTAATTAAACTAGCTTCTACGTATTATATATAGTACTGTGTAAGGTCCTTTATGTCCCGAAGGTACGATCTCTTATCGATTAGAACTGAGATCTTAATTAGGTCTAGATCCTTTGCCCGCGACGACCACTATAATTTTGGTAAAAGTATTCCAAAGCTTCAAACACCACATACTAGCTACAAGTAACCAGTACCTACCTCATTCTATCATAAACTTGCCAGCCGCTTTGTCTCCCATTGATAATGACATATTTTGATCATGTCATGACGTTTCAAGGTTTACTTAGTAGCAATGATATCTGTAGCTTTGTACATGATGCAATGTAGTGTATTAGTGCTCATGTACTCGACAATACACCATATAATGCTCTAATATATAAACAATTAATGCAAGAGTGTTTTATGTTTCTCTCAGGAGAACACTGGGTGGTTAAAGTGGTCAAATGTGGATTCAAACTGAACTGCATAAAGGCCTATGCTCCTGCTTCCAGTCTATTGCCTAAACATGTTTTTAAGAACTATTGCCTAAACTTTTCTTTCATATTGTCTAATGGCTTTAGCTAAGGGTTGAATTATTGATTCTTTGAAAATATTTAGTAACAAGAGAGAAGGAGTAGTCAAAATGTTGTTTCGATCTGGCACCAAATCTAACAATTTTCAATTTATCCCGAAAGATTAAAAGTACAAAACTACGAACAACGAACTGTATAGTTCGGGAATGATGTTACTCAAAATAAAATCTCTTCTTTTTTTTATACACATGAAAAACTGTGTGAACTCTGATACAATAATAACCCCCTTTTAGATAGTCTCATTTATGAAATGGGTGTACACAATTTTATGCCATTAGTCATAGACTCATATATGGCCTTGTTTGGTAGTTAGCATTTTCAAAGAGTATTTAGTAGTTTTGTGTTGTGAGAGTAGTTTGACTGAGTCAAAACTACTCTTGGACTTGTTTGGTGAGCAAGAGCATTTTGGCTCAAAATGCTGTTCATGAAAATGCTTTATAGCATTTTCAACAGCGTTTCCGCTATTCATTAGTATTTTGTACTGTAAAACTACTAACTACTTAAAATGTACCAAACAACTCTAAACTGCCAACTGCTACCTACTCCTCAAAACTGCTCATACTAACTGCTAACTACTAACCACTAATTGCTCCTGCTAACTCCCAAATAAGACCATAGTTAATTGATAGTTTGATATAGCACTTTGCTTGTGGTCCTACCCCAACCCTCATATCCTCTTCCCTAAGGGTAAACATTCTAGAAGGGGTGATTTCTCATCTCCTTTGACATTATGTATCTATATATGTTGCATGAGCTATTACGCAGGTGTTGTTGTACTTTCATAATTAATTATTTTTATTCTAATACCCATTGTTAATTGCAAAGATTTCTAGTTGTGTTTGAAAGAGGTCAAATATTCTGAAAGTGCTTTCAACCAATGCTAATTAATGGTTCTTGTCTGCACTTTGAATGCATCAACTTTGCATACCAATTTTTATAACAAGAAAAACGGTGAACATAACAAGAAAAATCGGTGTGCAAATGAGCATCCATTTTATTTTATGTGTTTGACAAATTTTGAAAAGTATTGTGCCTGAAATCAATTCAAGTGGGATTCTAAAAGCATTGTTACTCACCTCATGGATTCTAATAATGACAACAGTTTTCACAATGAGAACACTTCACAATAACTCTAGCTAAATTCGGCCTATATTGTATCTTTAACTGACAACTTATTACATTATATGTATTGTAAAACAGACATCCAATAACTAATGTGGGGCTGATTGGAGTGGTAAGCAGCTCCATTCCGCTTAAGCGATATCTCAAGTTCGAGACTCACTGTATGTAGAAACCTTCATTGAGAAACTCACCCACCACAGCCAGATGTGTAGCCTGGGTCGAGTTTGAATATAATCGGAGCGAAGTTTTGTTGAACCAAACGTAACGGGCAACTAAAAAAACAGACATCCAATAACATAATTTTGATTAGATATTGGGTCATAGTTTACTCTTTAGAGGAAAACAACAAACTTTATACTCTGAAAGTCTGGATAGTGCAAATGATATAGGCAAAGGAGAGACAATAAAAAAATATTTAGTAAAAGCCAACTTAGCTTTCCCTAGTTAACTACAAAACCCTTGCGTTAGTGTGTATATAAATCAAGAGACCAGGGGCAAGTTGAACGTAAAACAAGCAACGTGTCCCTATCTCACAGGGTCTCTCAACCTTCTCTCATCTCCCCACTAGTATCCCTCTCCCCTCTTTATAGAAAGAAGCAATAATGGTTGATAACATCAACATAGCTTCTTCCTACCATGACAGCAGGGAGAGCATCCTACTATCCAAACACAATAATCCAACGGCTAGCAGTAAGAGCTCCCAAGAAACGTATGATGATCATGGGGTGATCAAGGAGCAAGATCGTTTGCTTCCCATAGCTAACGTTGGGAGAATAATGAAGCAAATATTGCCACCAAACGCTAAAGTCTCAAAGGAAGGAAAGGAAACCATGCAAGAGTGTGTTTCTGAGTTCATAAGCTTTGTCACGGGTGAAGCATCAGATAAGTGTCACAAAGAAAAAAGGAAAACTGTTAATGGTGATGATATTTGTTGGGCTCTTTCATCATTAGGGTTTGACGATTATGCTGAACCCTTGAAGAGGTATCTCCATAGGTACCGTGAGTCTGAAGGCGAGAGACTTACTAATCAAAACAAGGAGAGGGACAACGACCGTACTTGAGCATGACAAAAATATGATAGGTACTTGTAATTTTAATCTATTTGCTTACCAATGGTGTGTTTTAGGTTGGCGTCCTGGGTGAACAAGACGTACGGTAAACCTCCGTACGCGTTAAATTTCGGGTTCGAGTCCTTTCACCTGTCAAGTAAACAAGGGATACCCTTTCTCCCTCTGCTAGTGAAGCCGTCCTATATATTTCCGAGTGCATCCGAATTACTTCCTACTTGAAAATTAGAATGTTTTCAATTTAGATATTTAGTTAAGAATGGAGTAGTACGTTTTTAAAGTGAGTAGCAATTGACTTAGATTAGGGCTACCCAAAATGACATGGGTTTGTGTTAATCTCTTGTACGTATGTTTCAGTTTAACATAATACTGGGCTATTGGCTCATGGAAATTTCGCTGAAAATAAGATGTACGTTATTTAATTAGTCAATTTTCAGATTGAATATAGGTATACTCGATCTATTTATGTTCTGTTCAGTATTCAGCTTTTTTAGCTTAGTTTTTTTCCCAGTTATGCTCTATTTTTTTATAGTAAAGTTCTATTTTATTGCTCACAATTTTAAGACCCTAAAATATAGTTCGTACTAAGGTCTACCAAAAGTCAATAACGGCCTTGAACTGAGTTAGTCGCTACCCTAAGACATAGCTTAGTCAATAAGAACAAAAGTTAACCAAAGGTGGATACCGCTTAATGAAATAAAAAAACTCATTGACCAGTCTCATACCACTTAATGCGTTGACAATGGGGAGATGTATCGTTCAGCAAAGGTGAATACCTGAGAAATAAAAAAAAAGAACAAAAGTTGATTACCTATCCAAGGACATCAAGTCTTTGGTACACCAGGTGTATCGGTACACCTTGTGGATTTATAACTAATTATATATAAACGGACTGACTAATGGCATTAAAAATGTAACTAATGATATATATTGTAATAGTAGCTATAAATCCACAAGGTGCACCCATACACCCGGTGTACCTAAGAATTGATGATCTAAGGATGTTCTTAGACCTTCCTTTCTTTAATAATGGTTAGGTTTGAGCTCTGAAATCAAAGTTCTCTTTTTTTTTTCATTAGCAAGTAAATAGTGTGGATGTGCTGACCTTTTTTTCAGTCATATACTCATATCACACAAAATGGAGGCATGTATTGTGTATCACTAATTTTATTTTATTTTCATTCCTAACAAAAGGCACATACCCGGCACTCTCATCCATCCCATCTCGGGCCGATACTGCGGGTCGACTCCTCACTCCCCTTTCACCGCCCTACCTTACCCTCCCCTTCGATCCCTTCACCACCTTACCATATCCGTGATGACAGATTCTAATATATGTGTTGACAAACCTATTATCCATTATCCGTCACGACGGATAGGAGAATCTGTGGTGACATATATGAGAGAAAATGAAAATGAAAACTAATAAGTGATCCACAATGCATACTTGCATTTTGTGTGATATGAATGCAATAAAATCAAGGTTATCACGAATATTATTGGGGTGATATGCATATATACCAATGGTGGCTGTTTGCCACTTGAATAGAAAATTTGTGGAAATAATGCAAGAGCTAAGAATGGTTATGTAAATTTAAACTTCAAAGCATTCAAAGAATATCTCGAGTTATTGGAGAGGATCAAAAATGGGTCGATATGGTTATTGCTTGGGGCGTATCAATTTGGATCCTTTAATTTCGACAAGGTGATGAGGTCTCCCCTTGTGAAAACCAAGTTTTAAAACTTGTAATAGTTAAAATCGATATTTTAAAATTATCTTTAAATCATTTTTTTTCGAAATTCATGAACAAGTCAAAATTTGGACTGAAGCGGTTGGTTCAATCCATTCTTTCTGGTTTTGATCGATTTTTGACCAATCAAGTCAAACTAATCTGAAAAACTGACTAGAATGTCGATAAACTAGTCCAGTCCAGTTTTCAAAAAATTGATGAAGAATTACTATTGAGAATCCTTGTAACTTAGACACAATGCAACTTATTTAATATGTGGAGTGATTTACATTTATTTTACAATTTTTACACAACTGCAAGCTTCTCTTTTCATTCAGTAGTGACAGTGCACAACGGAAAAAGATTAGGTGACCCTCCGGGTCAACGACCCACTAAATTTATGTGCCTATATCTCTCTAAATTTACTATAATCTCTTTGTTAGTTTTAGAGAGATATGAGAGAGTGCTACTACCGAGTTTCTAACCCGGTGGGTCACTCTAACACTCTCCGTGGACAACCATTTCCGAATACTTACATCGTACACCCGGTGTACCTTACTCCGTACACCCTCTTTGTTTATTTCTCTTGTTTTAGACCCAATACTTTATAAAAAAAATAAAGGGCCCAATTTTTTAATCATCTACATACCAAGGTGGGTGTACGATACTTATTGTACACCGGGTGTATGGTATAAATTGCCACCATTTCCCACCTAAAAACTTTCTCAAAGCCCTAGGTTCTTGGACCACCGTGTAATTCCAAGATAAATCTTTTTATTTTTCCGATAATTATTCCAAGGTGAATCTACCATTACTGAAATTATGTCCAGAGCTAGCCATTCGGCCAACCAAAACGCCGATTGTACTCTAATACTCATGTACTACAAATCTGCAACCAAGTGGGTTAGATTCGATCATAATGTATGTCTGATTGGCTTTTTTTTTGGAACATTATGTCTGATTGGCTTGGATATGCCCAATTGTCCATAAGTCTATTAGAAAGTGTCTCATGGGAGAAAAGGATATAAACAAAATATTAATCGACCAACCAAAAATTTATGAAACCATTTCATAGGGTTCAACCACTTAATAGTGATCTCTTTTATTCCTTAAGACTTCTTTATTATCATTAGAGACCCTCTTTTGTCTGTTTCACATTAAACATACATAGTGTATATAAATTCATGTAAGTCTTGTCACTTATACGATTTCTTCAAAAAAATTACAAATTCTCACCGAAATTAGTTAACTTTGTTGAATAAATTTCCTCTCAAGTGGTGTCATAGACTAACATGACACCACTTGGGATGGAGCTAAGTGCATCTGCCACCGTAAAGTGGTGAATCTAATTTTCATTTAAATGGTGTCACTCATGTATATAAGGGAAGTCACATGTACAATTTCTTCACAAAAGTTATAAATTCTCACTAAAATTAGTTAACTATTTCGAACAAATTTCCCTCTCAGGACACCACTTGAAATGAAGTGCATCCGCCACTGATATAAATCTTTATCAGACAACTCTAGCATCTAAACTCCGTATAAAAGTTCAAATATAAATATTTTTTGAAAGTGAAATTAAAAGAATAGTTCTTTTCTTATCTTTAGAAAGATTGTTAGAATTTTAGGTTATTACATATATACACACACGAAGGAAAAATCTAAGGGTATATTGTCCTCCTAAATTTTTAAATAATTCTTGTAATCATTTGGCACAGCTCTTGGAATAATGAGATCTTTTTATGTAAAGATTATTTTAACTGGAAGATTTTGATCTCTAATTTTTAAGTACACCCAGTGTAAGATTATACCTTTTTTTTCATAAACATCGTAACAACAACAAACTCAGTTAATCCAATCTCAGATGGGGTATTGAGGGAGTCTGATATACGCAGCCTTACTCCGATAAATCGGGGGACTATTTCCCAGAATGACCCACTTAGTATCTTTGTAAGAACCTACTAAGTGGGTCACGATTTTATCGATGTAAGTTTATATCGGGTGTACCAAAAAATTGTTGGATTTTAAATGGGGGGTCTTACAACTAACGGTTGAGTTTCACTTGTGTCCCCTGTCTCTCTTTCCCATATATCGATTAGTCGGGGCTAAGCTTGCAGAGGTAATGGAATCACTTGAGGTGATTAGAATGTTTTCAATTGATTTTGGCTAATTGTACAACGCAACAATTGATGAGCGACGGGCAACCGGCAAGTGTCAACTATGTACACAGCTAGTCAGCAAAGAAAGTACCAAGATATACGGATTAAGAGATTAGTCTCCAGTGATTAGCACTAAATATTATAAACAAGTTAATATTATATCCCTACAATTGAAATTTGGGATCTTAAAGAGAACAAGCATGTGGGCAAATGTGAGTTCTCCATGTGACACTTTGCACCTAGGTACAGGCGTGGAGCTATCTATGTATGAGAATCTAAGTTCGACACGTGCCTACCACAATGCTTTTACTTGAGAATTGATTTCTTTTGGCAAAATTTGTAGAAATAATCACAAGTTTGGGCCATTATCTCAAAATAATCTCAAGTTAACATATTTCTCAAAATAATCCTAACTTGTTCGATTTTTTTCCTGGCCGGATTAATGATGAATAGAAAACTATTTTCAGGTGAAAACTTGTTTATGTGGCCAAAGAACATACGTCTAATGCAGACTTAGGTTCTTGATTAAGTTAAATGAGAGCACATGAAACCACATGACTCTCAACTCACCTTTTCCTTATCTCATTTAACTTAATCTATAGGCAAGTCAGCATTAGTCATATGTTCTTTAGCCACATAACCAAGCATTCACCTGAAAACAATTTTATTATCATCATTAATCAGCTCATGTGAAAAGTCGGGCTTTATTATGAGAAATATGTTAACTTTAAATTATTTTGGGTTAATAGCCCCAACTTGAAATTATTCCCAACAATTTGCATTTTCTTTTTACCAAATCCAATAAACTGAGTATGTACTCTCCTACAGGGCCTCCGATTTCAAGGACCTCAATTTTTTCCTAGAAGTTTAGCCGTACATCTTAAAATGAAAAAAATAAATAGCCACTCTCCTCACTCCCGGCCTCCTTGGTCTTTAAGTGCTTCTTATTTTCCCATTCAATATTTTAAGTTCATGACTCTCTCCTCTATCATTATTCCCCCAAAAATAATTAATGATTTTGTAAAACACACTTCTTTATATTTATTTGTGTACTACAAAAATTATTATAATTTTTTTCTAAATTAAATTTGTACCCTAATCTTTTTTTCCCATTTTTTGTGCTGGGCCTCCAAATCCACGATAAGGCCTGTGGCGGGCGATCCTGAGCTGAGAGAAGGTCTACAATCAATCAATCAATCAATCAATCAATCAATGTATATATATAAAGTTGAGTTTTTTCGAGAGCTCTGAGCTATGCCACATGGGATGGAGCGCTCTGAGTTATGCCACATGGGATGTGTAGGGGCCAATCAAAAAGTGACAACAAAAAAAAAATAGTGTTTTCTTTTTTTTAACCGATTAAAAAAATTAGAAGATTAGAATTTCAAATTATATAGTGTTTTTTTTTCTTTTTTTTTCAGATAGGAACTTATAGATATAGATTAAAAACAATTTAATGTAGTGTATAGACAACAAAAAAAAATCCAATATGATTTTGTAAATAAAAATTTCCAGCAAAGAGTCACCGTTTGTATCGGACAAAATTTTCCAGCAATCAATAAATTAAAGAGTTTGTAAGTAAAAAATTCCAGCAAGAGTCATAGTTTATATCAGACATAAATTTCCAACGTATGCATATTTTGTTTATCCGTATAGAGCTTAGGCAAAGGCTGGTGTCTAAATGTCCAATATTTTGTTTGAGTCTTTGGGAAATACTCCGTAGTATAGTTACATTGAGACTGGAGACAGACGTGATAAACACTCGAAGCTATGCCACCGCCATGTTTCATTGTTATGAGCCAATTCAATGAACTAAAATCATAATGTATAAATTAAACTATAATTAATGTTTACTAACTCCTAGCAAAACTACTTGAAGATGACACTCGCATATGGCTTCGTATCTATGCAAAACTTGATTATTTTTTTTTATTACGCTAAATTGTATCAACATATGGTACGCTTCAAAACCAGATCCCTTTCACTTCTATTAGCTCAATTCTATATATGTTGTGACCCTTGCTATAATAGAATTTTGCAAAATAGCAATAACAATGAAACTAAAACACATAGCTTTAAAAAAAAGTAAATTAAAAAATTCAAGGGGCTTCAGAATTTTGGAGTCATTTAGAAAGTCGGATGAGAGCGGTTATAATCTAGAAAAAATTGTGGAACCCATGGATCGCCATTAATGACCTCATCTCATATATGAAAAGAGTTCTTTTTTTTAGCAAATGGAATCGAAATGCATTAACTGGAAATTAAGAGGTTCGGGATGGTTGAAGACCATCCATTACATCCTAGGAAAGCAGAGAAAGGAGCATTAAAACAGATAGAGAGGTAGTGTTTATCGACATTAATTACATACATCTCGATGAGATGTATATATGATCATTAAAAGGGTTCACATAAAGTTCTGTGATACATGTAAAGCAACGGTTAAAAGGTTTTTATACTTCCATCCAAGTACAAAGCTTTAAGAAGATTAAAAAAGGAGACAAAAACAAAGTGTAATACTTTTTTTTTTTAGAAAAATATGTAATACTTTTCCAAGTTATCAAATATGCTACTATCTAAGTTGACATAAAATCTTTCTTATTTTTTATCAATATTTTTCAACGTGCACAATTATTTATTTTTCTTAACTTTTTTTAAAAAAATAAAAAAATAAAATATGCAAGCCCATATGTGAACCTGTTTCATATATGAGATTGGGTATTAATGACTCCCCGATTACACAATAATGACCCCCCTTATCCAGTCTCATATATGAAACACGTTTACAAAAAAAAACTCATTTCTTTAGTCTTCAACCTTTGTTTTCAGTTTTAATTCCAATATCCACTATATTTCTAATTACTCAAGATTTTTTTTTTATGATATACTAACTTGAAATGCTAATCTAAAATCTGCATCAATATATATTTGGTTAAATACAAGAATCATATTCTCCATATATAAAACAAAAACAATATATATAAAGTATAAAATTGTGTTCCGTGCAACGTACGGGTAAGCATCTAGTATCATTAATATTTGCTTGATTGTTACATTCATTGCATGACAACAGAAATGTGTAGACTGTTAAGCATAGACGGATGGGTTAATCGTCCTGAGGGCGTTTATTGTCCCTTAGCAAGAAATTGTGTATACAATGGAAGAAGAGCAGATTAAAAAGCTGTTTAAGAGGGGAGATGAGGAAGCCTTGAATTTGAACACTTGGTTAGGCTAAACTAAGATGCTCGCAATTTTCTCCGGTAATTAATGTTAGGGGTAAAGATAGAAGTTGTCTGCAAGGCTGCAAATCGGGCATTACGTAGTCTATATGTAATCAACTAGTCACTTATGCAGGGGCTAAAGGGGAATGCTTTCTGTTGAAGCTTCGTAATTGTATCAATCACGAGAAAAGTTGGATTATACATTATTTATGCAGTAGTAATTTCACTAGTAAATATCAAGTTCTTTTGAAATTGCTTGAATTAGTTTAATCAGTGGCTGATATTGATACCAATGCAGTTTTGTAAACGCCATTCTTAAGAAGGGAAATGTGTGAAGACTAGAAGTTGCATCAAGTGATAAGTCTACAGCTACCCTACACTCATTTTTCTATACCTGTGAAAAATTTACTCAGGATGACAAGTTACAACCAACCAAACAAAAAGGATCTGCTAATAGGAAAAAAAACAAAAACTCATGTCCAAGTAGAGCTTGTATAGATTACATGTAGAGTTGAGAAATAACCTATTTCACTCTAGCTTTTATGCTTGTGATATTTGTTATAACACAACAACTAACATCTCCGAAAACTAGAGAAACAACCCTCAATTGTATCTCTGTTATGCAATGAACTTGAATCTTCTTGGCCTTCCTCAAGAACAAACATGTTTGCTCTTTAACAGGGCTCCCGAATTTCCAGACTTTCCCTAAAGTTCATATGTCATACCAACTTTGAACAATCTCTTTCGAGGGATTTCAAACACCTCGTCAGTTTGTCTTAGATTTCTTTTCAAGAAATTGTATGCGAAATCAATGGCTGCCCTCTTTGCAATACCAGAACCATTTTTGGCTACTACTTCAGTCTCACCGATCATGTGTATAACCCCAGCTCGCCAAGCTTTTTCTACCACCTCTAGTTCTCTTTCAATTTCTGCTTCTTTACGTCTTATAACTCCTCCATCATCACTGCCGCCAATAGATTCATGGTCAGAATCACCTTCTAATTTGCCTGATTGAGTACTGAAGTCATCCCTCATAAACTCTAAAAGCCTATCGAGTAACACCTTTTCAAATGGATCTTGCTCATTTCTTACATCAGTGTATCCATACCTCACAACACAACGGAAGACATACAACTCCCTAGGGCTCACTCTGCGGAAGAGAAACCGCTCCTCCGGAGGAACTTTGCTTATAGGCAATGACTTGATCGAAGCGAAGACAAGGACTTTGTGCAAGGCTGGAACATTCTCGATGTAATGTTCGAAAATAGGGGGTATACCATGGACAAGTTCCGAGTAGAAAATCCCAAATTTTGGTATCCGGCATACGTTGCGCTCGCTGATTTCCTTTAGGGTGCCAGATGATACTTTGTTCTCCTCCTCATAGTAGTACTTCTTTCGATATACATAGTTCCAAGTGAACATTATCGTCACCAGACATAATGCAAATGCCAAAGGAAGGTAACCACCACTAGGGAACTTATAAAGTACGGCAGTCAAGTAAACCAACTCCACTGATAAAATGCAGCATACGTAGACGACCACAAATAGTATGTTCACCTTCCAAATCAAAATCAGAACGAGCACCATGAAGGACGAGGTGATAGCTTCCGCAAACACCACAGCAATTCCTACAAACATTGACTGTTAATTAGACTACGATTATATGGTAATAAAATGGAGCTAGTAATTGTCGTATAATTCTTTCTCCTTACCATAGGCATTGCCAATCTTTTCTGTGGTTTTAAAGGCCACTGTAACAACTACACAAGCAAACATCATGACATAGTTGAGTTCGGGGATATAAACTTGGCCTTCAAATTTAGCAGATGTGTGAACCACTTTGACACGAGGGAAACACCCAAGCGAAAGAGATTGCTTGATGATCGAGAATGTCCCGGAAATCATGGCTTGACTAGCTATGATTGCTGCTAGGACGGCAACAACAAACATCGGCCAATAAGCTGGGCCTGGAAAGTAATAGCAGTTGGTTTAGTCTCATACTCACACGAACAACGAACAACATATGTATCTTTTATGTCAATTTCCTTGCCACAGTGTCATTTGTAAAGAAAAAAATAAATTGTAACCTAAGTCATTTTTCTATGGATTTCATCCTTGTGAAGACAGGGACTATCGCAGGGGGAGATCTACCTGGGATTGCTGCATAGAAGGCATTGTTAACTTCATCAGGGTGCAAGCTAAGGTACGCGGCTTGGCCGGAGTACTGTAAGATAATAGCAGGATATGTAACCATAGACATGCTCAACTGAATTGACTTCACCGAAAAGTGACCCAAATCCGCGAATAGTGCTTCCGTTCCTGCATAATGACGAAGTATCTAAGTCATCATTTCTGTGATATATCTCAGTAAGTATGTAGGAAACAAATAAAGGCAGATACTTGTTATATGAAAAACCTGTGATACAGAGAACAAGGCCACCAAGAGAAATCCAAGCATTTACGCCATTCCTTTTGAAATACGTGATAATATACCATGGATTAAGGGCCCTAATAACACCAGGGTCATGTTTGAAGAAGTTGTAGATGCCAATGATACCATTCAAGGCGAACCAGACACTGATTATTGGAGCAAAACTGTATCCTACTTTGTCAGTCCCAAATCGTTGAACTGAGAAGAGCAAGATCAGGATGGCAACCGATATCCAGAGCACCCTTACTACATACATAGAACATACAAGAGGTTAGGCCAAACATATGTACATATTGCATTGAATAAAGTCATATATAATGTAATTGAGTCCACCTATTTTTTTTTAGAAAAACTTATTATCATAAGGTTAGCTGAACTCCTCTCCTAAAACGAAAATAAATAATGCCTCAAGTATATTTGTATTAGTGCAGTACACGTGCATGCATGTAATTCAAAAGTTTATCTTTTAGTTAGTTGGCGATGATAACTAAACTTGTGACATTGATTGCCCTTGAGTTTTATCGATATTCATGGCAAAACATAGTATTGCAACTTGAACGGAAGAGTTTTATTTGATGGAGTTGCATTAATTCTTGGTGTATACTGTGGACCAACTTGTTCTCTATGATATTTTTTCCTATCCATACAATATGCCAAGTTTACACGTTAGCAATTATCGGATTATGGCTGCGTTTGGATTAAGGTGGGAGTGATTTCAAGTGCCGAACTTTTTATTTTTGAGGGCGTTTGGCAAATTTTTCAAAAGTGTGGTGGGGAAAACTCTTTCCAAATTAGACTCCGAAAGTAATGTCACACACCTCACCTTTCACGCAGCTGTATGTGAAAGTACTTTTTTCACCGCTGCAACACTCTCTACAGCTACAACACTTCACAACAACCCCAAACTCAGCCTATATATGAAAACACTTTTATAATTTTCTATCTTTCGTTCCCCTTCTTAGTATATAATAATATTAGATAGATACAGAGTAGCTGTTTGATAGCCTCAATTGTTTGCCCAACAATGTTTGCTCTACAAAACATGCAAATTACATGCCACCAACAAGTGAACAGCATAGACTTACCCTATACAGTCAATACTCCTGCAAACGAGTCAGAGAGAGAGATTATACCTTCAGTGAAGGCAGAAGAAGCTGCTTTCAACCCACCTACAGCAGACAAAACTGACAGCAAAGACATTCAAGAAATCGGAAAATCGTTAGTCAAAATCCGCCGTATGGAAACTCAAAAAAGGGATCATTTGTTAGACATTACAGAAATTGGCTACAGCAGAGTACAGTGATAACTTTCGTGCTTATATCAATATATGGTTTGGTTGATGTAGTTATCAATATAATACCAATTAGTTCAAGTCAAAACAAGTAAGGTACAGAGAATTTATTTTTATTATCCTAATGTGAGACTATAAAAGTATAAATTCAATCAAGTTTTGTCATTTTATGCACCTCGCACTTGATAAATCAAGCTAATTACATTTTCCATCTCGATTAAATAGTTTACAAGTGGTTCCTGGGATGCATAATGTTATCATTTAGGGAAAAAAAGAAGAAAAACACTTACAATTCCAAAAATCAATTTGCATCTATAAGAAAGAAACAAACCTGACATAGCTGGAGTGAGCACACCATCTCCTATGACTAAGGAGGTGGAAAGCATCGTGACAAACAGAAGAAGGAACTTAGCAAATTGGCTGTTTTCAAGCGCTGATCTAAGCTTGGAGGCAACGCCTTGCTCATTTGGCAACGGAAGTTTATAGTTTGAAACACTGCGATCTTCAGCTTGTTGACTTGGAAGTAAACCCACATTTGCATTTCGACACAAGAGAGAATACAATGCAAACGTCCCACCTTAAGACCGAATCGAAAACAACAAAGAATACAATGAATTCTAATTAGTTCATATTATTCCAGATAAATCTCCATGTATAAAAGTTAGTTCTAACAATTACTGAGGTCAACACCAAGAATTCTTGGGAAAAAAAACCCTATCATTATCGATCACTTGAATGGAAACAGTGAAAGTTTGAGCCGTACCATTTCCATTGTCATTTGCCCTCAAGACAATGAACACATATTTGATCAAAGGCATCAAGGTAAGTGTGTAGTAAATAATAGAAAGTGCTCCAATGATATCTCTCTTATCCTTTATTCCACTTGGGAAGGCGCTTGAATAGACGTACAGTGGTGACGTACCAAGATCTCCATACACCACTCCCATACTTTGGAATGCCAAGGCGAGGATAATACCCCAACTCGCATCCTGACAATACAAAAATTAGATGGAAAGACCGCGTTATAACGAGCTTATCCATGCTAATATAAAATGACATAGGTAAACTCTCATGCAATTAAGCTTGAGCGTGGTGATTAATTGAAATAGCCATAACATGATATGAGTTTCTTGTAAAATTCCCTATGAAGCCTCGTTGATTTCATCCATAAACGAAAATGGAACTTTCCTCTAGTGCCTTGCAACTTGTAAGGTAACAAATTGATTATCTGCAATTGCCATTTAGGCTTATACATTGCCTTACGTTCAGATACCATCAGCAGTGATACAATGACAAAACGGGGACAAAAATGCAAGTCGATCGTCTCTTTCATTCGAACTGAATCAGGTCAAATAAGTCTACAAACACATACGAGGACGAAAGGAACTACGAAGAGAGCGGCTATACGTACAGGGCCTCCATTTGTATTAAACAACAATGACACCATTAACTAATAAGAGCATCCCTTAAAAAAAAATTAAAAAAAGTTTGCCTAAATTCTTATATTTACAATAACTTTTTTTACTTTTTATATTTCTTTCATTCTCCATTCTTCTTCTCTACGTCCATATAATTAAAAATCAACTTGTTAAAATTCTATAGGACTCCCACCATAAGTCCATAACCAAAGCCTCAATTTGAAAAATATGCTTTTGATCATTGTGTACATTGAGGAATCAACAAAGCTAACTTCTTAAGAAAATGGAAAAGCAAATTAAAACCACCAATCTTTAGAAGGGTGCCCAAACATCTCTAATCGCCACTGTACAAATGACTAAACCTATTACGCAACAGTTACGTTCTTGTGGACTACATTAAAAGGTAATTAAGACTACCAACAATGTCACATGTTGCATATATCAAGATTACAAGTGATGTTATTGTACCTTGTCGTGTCCATGGTGGCCTTTAACTGTTGCAGACTCAAGGTCTAGTGAATCATGACGACGTAATATTGGTTTTCCTTTCAAGTCATCAGGATTGCCATCTACTTCTTCTGAAGAAATTTCGGCCATGTTTGTTTTGGTGAAGATACTTTGTTAAAAATGAAAACTATTGAAGTCTAGTTCTATACAAGAAATAAAGAGAACTGGACCAGGTGCAAGTGAGGAGAAAGGGAGAAGAAACCATTAGAGCCTTAGAATATATAAAGGGTTCGTTCTCTGAATTAAATTAGAGCACACACGCATGACTAGTTCAATGAACTCGTAAACATAGGAGTAATTATAGGATCACTCTTTTTGGGCAAGTATTAGCTAAACATTTGTGTGTTCTTACCACAAATGACATATGGTCTCTCCTGTCTCCACCGTTTTCCACTTGATTTCAACTAAATTTTCTTTATAGAAGACTTCAACTAATATGGAAACGCGGAGTTCGGTCAATAATTGTATATGAAGAAATGTACCTTCGAAAAATACTTACATCATTACATGACGAAATAAATCCACATTGAGTTGGATTCACGATTAATTATATTATTACATGATCAGAAATATACGTTTATTGAAATGGTACGACGACTGTCGATTTGTTTCCAACTTCTACCGTAGTCTTAAAAATGTTCATTCATAAAAAGAGAGAGTTGCTCAACTGGTGGAGAGCACATCTTCAACCCTTAAGGTTGGAAGCTCGATTCTTACTGGCCTCAGTGCCCCCTTTACACAAAGAAAAAAATGTTCATTATTCATGCCCTCAAAAAAAAAAGTTCATATCATACTTAATAACTTAAATAACCACAAAAGATGACAAAATCCTGGGCTATAAGCGCGTTACTGGATATTTTTTTTGTTTTGAAAGCGTGTTATTGTAAAATTTATGTGCACTTGTTTCATTTATAACTTAAAAATCTGTGTTCACCCGATTGAAAGTTTAACTATACTAAACTTAACCGAAAAAATTGAACTTAACTTAAAAAAACTGAACTTAACTAGAGCGAATTATAGTGTAAATACTAGTGCATCACCTGTGCGATGCACATAATCTACCAGTTAATCTTTTTTGTTCATTACCGATGATCAACTAAACTATTTATTCAATGAATTTCATCACAAAATTACCAGTTAATCTTTTTTTCATTGCCGATGATCAACTAAACTATTTATTCAATGAATTTCATAAATTTAACAAAACTATTTATTCAATGAATGTCCTAAATTTAACAATTGACTGTATGTGCCATTTCACGGGGTTAAATTTAAATAGTTTGATGTAACAAAATATTAATACATGATTATAAAGTGGAGTCATGTACTGAATGGGGTGGTGAATAACTTCAATTCTCAAATTAGGCTAGTTTGTAAGATTTTTCATTTATATTGTCCATCTCAAACTATTATTTACTTCTTCTTCTTTTAACTAAAGAAGAAAATAAAAACGTTCATTGTCATACATTATTCCTCAAGCTATAGTTAGTCCAACTAAACAAATTTGAAGTGAAGTTTTGCACAATTTTTCTTGAACTTATCCAGTCAGTGATGCTATATGGTTTATCATAATTTAGCAAAATTTTGATCAATATTTAATTTAGTTTATTGTTTGATCTATCGCTAACTTTTTTATACATTATAAACAAAATTATGCCAAAACTGAGATAAACTGAACTGGAAAAAATGAATTTAACTGGAAAAAAAACTGAATTCAGTTAAAATTATAGTTATAACACTGGAAAAAACTGAATGAAAACAAACTGAACTTAACTGGAAAAAAAATATGAACTATAGCACTAATGATGAACAAAACACAGCCTCAGATTTCTTAAAGTTTAGTTTAGTTCTATTTAGGGTAGGCGCATCTTTTGATTTTGAGAAGTCATGACACCGATATTCATTCGTAAGTATGTGTATATCATTTGGAAGGTTTCACTATATAGTTTAAGAAAGGTCTTATATTGATAAGTATTTGATATGTGCTTTTGGTGTAGGTATGAGTAGCGGTATTTAACCGGTGTTTATGTCATTTAGCTCGCGTTTTGTGTGTAAAGCTTATACTTCATCCACTTGCGATCAGTCGTTGTAATTGGAGAGATTTGAGCTAATTATGATGGAGTTTGTGGCATTATATTGATGAACGTTGAAACGAGGACATGTTTTTTGGATCGTGTTTGATAAAAAGAAGTCGAGTGGGATTGCTCGAATCGCGATTGAAGAGGTTTGGATTGAGGTGGAGAAACTCGTAAATAAGAGCCGCAACTTGCGGCCATAACTTGTGGCTATCCGTAGTGATAGTCTGCATCAGCCTCAAGTTGCGGTTGTTAGCCTCAACTTGAGGCTGATCTGGTCAAGATTTACGGCTAGGTTGCATGAACCGCAATGCAAGTTGCGGCTCTGTGCGCTGGGATTTATTTTAACACGTTTTCTTTTATTTTTTTTAGATATTTTATTAGTTATTGGGCTAATTTTGTAAACCCTTGGGTTTTGCCCCCTAGCTTATTAGGTTATCTCTTACTTTATTATTTTACAAAAAACCTCTCTAGAAATATTATGAAGAACTAATCTCCTCTCTTGGATTGATTAGTTGAAGGTATTCGATTCTACAAATTCTGAGATTGATCTTCTCTCTTACTCTTGAATATTAATTTCTCTCTTACTTTTATTTTATGATTAACACTTTTTTTCTCTACGGTGTACAACTAGTTGAAAGTTAGTGTTGATTATTTGTTAGAATTGATATTGAATCCGTAATTGTTCAATCCCTCTTTTCCAAGTAGCAACTATGGTTTATTGATGCATTTTTTTTCATGTTTAGTAACTCATAGGGAGAATAATTACATTGATTGAATACTACCGCTTGTGTTAGTATTATCTTTCTTTATTGATATTTCTCTAATTTGATTATTGTTGCTGTTAGATTAAATTCAAACGCTTGTTTTGTATTGTTTAATAGTTAGGGTTATATATGAACGCTTTTCGTTATATAAAGCTAAATCTAAGGAGAAATATGAATTCAATTTCTACAATAGGGTATTCAAGAGGAGTAGTTAGAAGTGATTTCTATGATCAGTTGGTAAATTCAGTTGTAGATATTAATATGACCAAGACCTCATTCCCAATTGTTTTCACTACTCATTTATCTAACCTACGTTAGTATAATTAGTTTTAGTTCATTCCCAAACTGAAAATCTCCCATATTTGTTTACGTTTTCGCACATTAGAAGTCCCTTTTCCTTGTGAATACGAACTCAACTTCCCTATCTGCTGTTATTAGTATTAGGAAGTACGAATTAATTTGGACGCCTCGACAAGCGCTTCACCAGTAATCAAGTGTCAAACATATAAACAAAGAACAAAAATAGTGTGAAACCGTTTCATATATAAGACTTGTTTCATATATGAGACTGTGTATTAATGACTCATAGAATAAAGAATAATGACCCCTTAGGTACACAATGCATTAATGTCACAAGTTTAGTTGATCATCACCAACTAACTAAAAGATAAACTGTTAAATTACGTGCATTACACGTGTACTGCACTAGTACAAATATACTTGAGGCATTATTTATTTTCGTTTATAAGAGACGACTTCTGGATGCAAACAGCCCAGAGAGAAATCGAGCATAATGATAATGGATAGGTTGCTGAGGAGAGTAATGTAGAGTTGGAAAAGCGGCTAGAGAGTAATGACTCCATCCGCAACACGAACGACGTTGAGGCCCGTATAAGGTCTAAAGAAGAGGAGCTTGAACGAGAAATCGAGGTAGTAGAGAGGGAATGTCGTGCATGAGTTGTACACATGATGGGCGAGAACAAACTCAGTGCTGCTAAAGGATCTGGAATTGCAAAGAAGATTATTATTGATTTGGGTTACAATTTCTTGAAAACGTTTTAACCCCAATCTTGAGTCTCCACTCTCTCTCTCTCTCTGTCTCTCTCTCTTTCAAATCACATTTCCCCTTCCAGCATACTCTCTCTCTCGTCACTTTCAATTTTTTCGGCACACCAACAACAACCTCATTACCTTCATCTCCTCTCTTCTCATTTCCCTTCTCTTCCTTCTCCTGTCAAACAGTACACCACAACAACACCAAACACAATGTTCAAGCCAGAAATCCCGAAGCTAGGAATTTCATGTATTAGATTTGTCTTGGTAAAATTAACAATTAGAGATGCTCTTATACTTGAAATTTTAAGTAAGTACAATAATTCTACTTTAACTTTTTTGTAGCTTTATATTAACTAGTACGAAACAAAAAAAAATTCTAATTGGTTGGCATAATTGGTTATGAATCGGTGTTGAAAGTTCGTCATAGTTCTTTTGAAGTTATCTAATCTATAGCAAAAGTAAGGATATATTGAAAAACATGGTTAATTTGTCATTCAGGTGAATAGATATGGCGGTGATGGGTGGTTGTGTGGGACAGGTGAGGAGGAAGAGGAGAGAGAAATGGGTACTAGAGTATGATAAAAATTGATCAAATTTGGCTTAACTTGAAATTATCTGTACTAATCAGTAGTTGGGGTGATCAAATTTGGCTTAAACTTGAAATTATCTGCACTAATCATTATGATAAAAATTGACCAAGACTATAAGAAGGAAGAACATACTAATAAGCTTGTCATACGAGTGGTTGGGAACCAGGAAGTAGAAAATACTGGATTTTCCTCCTATGTTATTCCACTATATATATACTCTCATTAAATTAGAAAATTATCTTTTAATCAAATAACAATCCCCTCTTTCCATGAAATAAATAAAACTCTTATTGTCTTTCCAAATTAAGTAACTTGCCCAATTCAATTAGAACTAAAAGAGTAAATTCTACCATACTCCTAAGAGTAGGGAGCAATATACTCCTTTTACCAAAAAAAAAAGAAAAAAGAAAAAAAAAGACTCATTAGCTCCTTTCTCCCTCCTCACTAACAACTCTCTTCCCCTTCCACTCACCCATTACCACCTCCACCAAACACTACCACTTTTTATAGACCTCTACACCCCGTCACCGCCTTTGCAGCCGCGCGCCGCCACTACTCCACCCACATCCATCAATCAAAACATAAATTTAAAAAACATGAAAAAGAAAAAAATCTCAGATCTATTTTCTCTCTCATCGCCAATCCACTCCGGCCATCTTCCCTAAACACCACCACCACTTCCCATTGTCGCCTCACCACCACCACCCTTCATCGACGTCACATCACCTTCGAATTCAACCACTGCGCAATTTGTGACCCCTACAGATTAGTTTATGTCCCCCCTATGTTTCATTGTGACCTCCTTAAGTCTAATATGTGATCCTTGGAGTTCAATTTTGTTACCCCTGCGTTTTAGCCCGTGACCCCTTTAGCGTGTTTTGTGAGCCCCTTAACATTAATCTGTGACCCTGTGAGTACAATTTGTGACCCCCTTTTTATGACCCCTCTTTTATCAACCTTAATGCATTTTGTGACCCCCGAACATTCATCTGTGACCCCCTCGAGCACAATTTGTGACCTCTTGAGATTAGTTCGTGACCACTGGAGAGAGAGTGTATTTGGGGTTTTCTTGTGAGGAGAAATTGTGAAATGAGGATTTCTTTGTATGAAGAAAGATGGAGGCCGGATTGAAGATTTTTCGGGATGGTGGAGGGAAGTGGAATGAGGAGAGAGTGTGGAGATGTGGTTTTGTTTTTGTGAGAGAGACAGTGGAATGGGGTTGTTTGTGTGAAGAAAGATGGAGGATTGAAGATTTTTCGGGATGGTGGGGGGAAGTGGAATGAGGAGAGAGAGTGGAGATGTGGGTCTGTTTTTGAGGAGAGAGAGTGGAATGGGGAGTTATTTTTTTGGGGAGGAAGAATGTCGTGGATGAAGGGAGGGAAAGGGAGTATTATTTTTTTTAAGAATGGTGCATTTTATTTAGTAAGGGGTGTAGGGAGTATATAGCTATATACTCCCGGGAGTATATAGCTATAAACTCCCGGGAGTATAGTAGAAGGACTTACTAAAAGTTTACAAAATAAAGAAAATTTCTTCCACGGGATAATTTAATTGTGTAACATTAAAATAAATAAATCACACAAACTGATAAAAATCATTAATCAATAGTTCTTAAATAATTATAACATTAGGGGTTTCACAGTTTATGTGTTGCATGTATTGGCCTAGCCTTGTATTTAACAAGGCACAAATACTATGGATTGTCTCCATATTTCGAAAATTGTCTTGACCATAGAATTGAGTGATGACATTTATTGCCAAAAGAATTCCACTTGTTTAATTTGAAAGGTTCTTATACTTTCAAGATTGTATATATATTAAGGGAATATTTATTGACACATCAATAACAACTCCACACAATTTTTCTATGCATATTTTTATCTTACAATTTTATTTGAGAAACACTCATTACTTATACTACTTTCTTACAACTCATTCAAATTATCACTAACTTATATAAATATACAACAAAAAAAAAACATGTTAACATTCAAAAAGAAAAAGATATACAATGACAAAGTTAAAATAATTTGAAGTTAAATAACATGGTAAAATTAATGAACTTGGAAGACCAAATTTTACTCCTTATAAATTATAAACATTAAACTTTTCCTGCTTCGGAAACTTAGTTTTATTCCGGTGAAGAACACTAAGCTCTGAAGAAAATCTCAAAAGAAGAAATCGGAAAAGGATAAAGAAAAAAATATCACACACCATCCTAGTAATACTGATTGGGTTTTAACAAATTATTACTTGTCAAAATAATTAAGAAAAAAGTTGAATTAAGTTCATCTGAGCTTAATTTAGTTATTAGAATTTCAGTTAGTTCAGTCTTTTAGAATCTGAAAATAACAGTTCAAGATCAGTTCAGTCTTTTAAAAGGTAAAAATAATCAGCAAGTCTTTCGTACATCGGGTGTACCGGTATACCTTGTGAATTTATGACTAATTACAAAGGGACTGACTAATGGCATTAAAGATGTGACTAGTGGTATATATTGTAATACTAGTTATAAATCCAAAATGTGTATCCGTACACCCGTGGTACCTAAGAATTAGAGAAAAATAATAGGTCCATAATTTGACACTTCGAAATAGTTCATTTGTTGAGATGACTATTTGAGAGGTAAGGAAATATTTTGAATGATCTAATTCTACTTCTTTTTAAAGGTGTTTTTTTGTCAGATTTATGTGCAACAACAGCTAATCTGATGCTTTTTTGTAGTTTTTTTTTTTGAGAAGCTTTTCATCATGATTGATCGAAATGGGAAAACAATGAAAAAAAATGAATACAAAGATGCAAACTTTAGGGACTAGATGCCATGTCTCTAATGAATATAAGACCGGGTTCATACAAATTTTTCTATTGTCAGTCTGTACAGAAAGCCGATAACAATCAGAATTTTTTTCTTTTTCTTTTGGTTCAATCACCAATAATCAGATCTTATCAATTTTTCTTTTAAAAAAAAACTTTGTTAACTTTGGGCAAATTTTATCAATAATCAAAAGTATTGGGCCTAAAACAAAAGAAATAAATAAAGAAAATGTACGAGGCAAGGTACACCAGGGTTATGATGTAAGTATTCTGAACTTTGTACAATATGCAAGAAAATGAAATTGGAAGACCAAATTTACTCCGTATAAATTATAAACATTAAACTTTTTCTGCTCCGGAAAACTTAGTTTTATTCCGGTGAAGAGCACTAGGGCCGGAAGAAAATCTTAAAAGAAGAAATAGGAAAAGGATAAAGAAAAAATTTACAAACCATATCTCCCTGCTCATGGATTTGATCAAACATATGTGCTTGATCAACTAATGCATTCTAAATATGTATAAAGAGCAAGGCATTTTCTTAGTTAGCTAATTATACAACACTTCACACGCAAATATTTACTCAACATTAGCTGTAATTATCCTAGCATTTATCAAGTCTTCCCTTGTTCTGCCCACTATACCCTCCTCTATATGCAACAAATGAAACCCTTAGCAGTACAACTTTAATGCAATTGCCAAATTGTTGATCTGAGATTTCTCCCTTTCTACAGCTCATATGTCATTCCAACCTTGAGTAAACGCTTACGGGGTACGTCGAACACCTTGTCACTTTGTCTCAGATTCTTTTTCAAGAAATTGTAACCCAAATCAATAATAATCTTCTTTGCAATTCCAGATCCTTTACCAGCACTGACTTCGTTCTCGCCCATCATGTGTACAACCCCTGAACGACATGCCCTATCTACCACCTCGATTTCTCGTTCAAGCTCCTCTTCTTTGGACCTTATTCGGGCCTCATCATCGTTCGCGTTGCGGATGGAGTCGTTATTCTCTTGTCCCTCTGCCAACTCTACATTACCATTATTCTCTTGCTCCTCAGCCACATTATCATTATGCTCGATTTGTCTCTGGGCTGTTTGCATCCAGAAGTCGTCTCTCATAAACTCCTTCAACCTCTCAGTTAGCATCTTTTCAAAGGACTCGTGCTCATTCCGCACATCAGTATATCCATATCTAACCACACAACGGAACACGTAAAGCTCTCTTGGATTGACCCTACGGAAGAGAAACCGCTCCTCCGGAGGGACCTTGCTGATTGGCAAAGACTTGATAGAAGCAAAGACAAGGACTGAATGGAGAGCGGGAACGTTCCCAATATAATGCTCAAATATAGGAGGGATACCATGTACAAGCTCTGAGTAGAAAATTGCCAACCCTGGAAGACGGCACAAGCTGTTCTGGTTTGCAAGCTCTTTAAGAGTGTCAGGCGAGACTTTGTTTTCCACCTCATAGTGGTACTTCTTTCTATATACATAGTTCCAAGTGAACATTACAAGCATCAAGAAGCTCGCAATTGCTATAGGAAGGTACCCGCCATGAGGGAACTTGTACAGCACTGCAGTCAGATACACAAGCTCCACTGACATAATGCAACAAATGTACAAGGCCACGATCATTATGTTCTTCTTCCAAATCAAAGTCATAACGAGAACCATGAATGATGAGGTGATTGTCTCAGCAAGTACAACAGCAATGCCTGTACAATTAAATCATAATTCAGGTCATGATCAACCGTCAACCCGTCATTGGAATAATTTATAGAAACAAGCAAGCAATTATATGATGACTTACCATATGCATTTCCAATCTTTTCTGTGGTTCTGAAAGCAATTGTGACAAGTACACAAGCCATCATCATGATGTAATTAAGTTCTGGAATGAAAACCTGGCCTTCGAATTTCGCTGATGTGTGCACAACTTTGACACGAGGAAAGCACCCTAGCGAAAGAGATTGCTGAATAATTGAGAATGTTCCCGAAATCATGGCTTGGCTGGCAATAATAGCAGCAAAAACAGCCACAAAAAACACTGGCCAGTACAGTGGTTCTGCAAGATTAAAGCAACTAATTTCATTAATCATGCCCGATAGACCAGACCAAAGAAAACATGCACAAGTACATAAGCATTTAGCACAAGTATTCATAACATTAGTTTGAGATACATACTTGGAATGGCATCATAGAAGGTGTTGCCGACACTTTCTGGGTGCAACCGCAGAAAAGAGGCCTGCCCGGAGTATGCTAGAATAATAGCAGGGTATGTCAACATAGACATACTAATCTGTATCGACCTCACCGAAAAATGCGCAAGGTCAGCAAAAAGTGCCTCAGTTCCTGTAATGACAGACATTCATGTATGAATTCATTAGGACATATGTTGTAAGTGTTTCTTCCCCTCACCACAAAGTGATCAGTATGTTTTACAAATGGAAGAGAATGTTATTTTTCAAACCTGTAATACAGAGAACTACACCACCAAGGGAGACCCAAGCATCTTTTCCATTCCTCCTGAAGTAATCTACAATGTACCATGGGTTTACGGCCTTGATAACTGTAGGGTCGTACTTGATGAAGTTATACAGACCAATGCCGGCATTTATGGTAAACCACACGCTGATTATTGGCGCAAAACTGTATCCGACTTTGTCAGTTCCAAATCTTTGAACTGAGAAGAGCAAAATCAGGATGGCTACTGATATCCAAACCACCCTTCCTGTTCAAAGTAATTAGAGAAATCACACAAAAGGAATAGCATTAGCATATTTATTTTTTAGATTGGCTACTCTCAACAATATCATATATCATCAGTATGTCACTGAAATCGATCCATTAAGTTGTTACACTTAAATAAGTCCAGACAAATTACTTCTTTTAATTTGTCTGAAGTTGGACAATTAAAATGCAAACAATCTGTCCAGCTGCTCCGTGAAAGGATGAACTAGGAAATTTAGGAGTTCATAGTCCCAACAACACAGTACCAGCAGAAGACACGACCCTCCTAATGACTTTTAGTAGGTGACATTTAATTGAGTCCGAGGCTTACAAGAAGATCAGGTTTCGGTCAAGTCCACCACTGTCCACATAGTCAATAGTCATATTTCTTTGGAGAATCAAAGAATTGTCGTCTACAGGGGAAGTGTTACCCTTATACAGATTTGGGATAGGATACAACATTTTATTAAAGGTTTCTTGACCTCCGGACAATTGATTCACAACAACAGCAACCAGGAGCGGAACCAGGATTTTAAACCTACAGGGGCCGACTTTAAATCAATTAGATAACCCTATTGAAGCATTAAACATCGGGTGAAATTGGGACTAATAATAAAAGAACTGATTAAATTGTACGGAATATATAAAAGGCGATTAATCATACATTTTGTAGGGTGAATCATTTTAATTTAACATTATCAAGTACAATAACAGATCATTATGAATGAATGTCAAATTTATATTGCATAAGGGTTTAATTAAAGAGCCAAAAACATAAAAGTTTGATTGTATAACCAAATAGTAACAAAGAAAAAGAAAAGTAGTGCACATAAATAACTAATTCGGAATTAATTTTAGTGCAAGCAAGTGAAGCAACACTCGCTTGTGTACTCATTACCAAAAAAAAAAAAAAGGACAAGAAAAAGATGTTATGTGAGTCGAGCCCAGGACATTTGTTGGCCAACTGAAATATAAAATCAACACACCACTAGACCAAAGCAAGGAAGATTATCGTTTTGCTCCCTGGAAATGTATACCTTTAAGCTAGTTTCTACAGGGGCCATACTAAAAATTTACGAACTAGTGGGTGGGACCACAGGGGCCGGGCCCCTGCCGGTCCCCCTACTGGTTCCGCCCCTGACAGCAACTATCGAGTGTAAATCCCCATTCAATGGGGGTGATCGGGGCCAGGATGTGTGCAACCTTACCCTTATTTAAGAAAACAGAGAGGTTGTTTTCGAGATTGACCCTAAATGCATTGTTTATTACCGCATTGAAATATTAACTTCCAGCAACTTCACCAATAATAAGAAGTACTGGAAGGTTTTCTTGGCCATTTTGATATAGTCCATAATCACCTAAAATTGAAAGATGAATATAATTCTTTCAACTTCATAGGCATTGGAGTTAAAGATGAATATAATTCTTTCAACTTCATAGCATTGGACCACTCCAGACAATTGATTGCAAATTGTAAAAACAAGTACTAAACAAAGATGACTCTTCAATAGTCCTGAAAGGCACTAACCAAGTAACCATGCTTTTCTAGACAATCATTGGGTACATTCTATGATTCTAATAAGAATATCATTTTAACCTCTACAAGGCTACATGCACCCCTGCCTGTTATACCATCAGATAGCACAAAGGCACTTAGGCACACATGTGTTTAATAATTTTCTCATAATTTTTGGGAGTCTCCTTCGTTCAACTGTTTGCGGCAAATTTCAGCAAAAGATCGAAAGCCAATGCAATTATCATACACTGGCACACTTGGGAGTCTTGGACTCTGGTATAGATCTAGACAAACTTTGCAAGTTAATTGAAATTTGCATTATAATATGCCTGGATCTACGTAGCTAGCTGGTATAATTTCTAGATAATGTATTCTCTGCAACAGAGATACTTGCGGAACGTGTTTATGATTATGGTCATGTACAACTGATGCATGCAAATAGAGGTCAGAGAATCTAGTGGCTGGTGCAGCAAGGTACCAAGCAGATCATGTTATAATTAAACAATACATTTCGGATTAGCCGTTGTCTTCAATAATTTCATAATCTTGTAAGAGTTCTTTTGAGATTCGTGACAACATGTGAAAGAACACACCAACACAGTTACTCATGCAAGTGGAGAAATAATAGACCAAGAGATTGTACCTTCAGTAAATGCAGAAGACGCTTCTCTAAGCCCTCCAACGGCGGACAAAACTGGATCAACACAATCACAATGTAAGTTTTGTTATTTGTATATCATACACTCGATTCCACGTTAAATAGATTTTGTTCGTTAGGGACAAATTAAATATCGTTAAACATCCGATAATAGTAATACACACAAAAAAAAAAAAATCCGTGTCAATAGGAACTTTTCTGAAGATAGACATTGACATAAAAGTTGAGACACAAAATTGTCTTGGGTATAAATCATCACTCCATGTACCCCTAGTGGAGTTCGATCCTAAGTCTCTTAGGTGAAAATTAGATTGAACTCCACTAGAACAAGTTGTCTTTAAATCATAAATTCCACAAAAAATAAAAACAAATTTTTTGACTTTTCTTCAAACATATCATTAAGCATAAAGAAATAAGCCATCACTTCGATGAACAAGTAGTCAAAGATCCCATTTCCAAACGTACATGCAGTAAAGAAAATGTCATTTTCACTTTTTTTGTCTTCTTTCTTTTGCAAAGACAACCCACACTTGTCATGAAGATGAGAGACCACCCACCTCTTTTTTCCTGTTAAAGGAAAAAAATTTCTACACATGAACTAAGGTGAGCCGTACCTCAGTTCTTTTGTCGTTTTCGGGCTAAATCTTTTGCCTACTTGATTATATGATTAACGAATTAATGATACAATTACTTTCATACTAATGGTCAAGAAACTGGCTAACCATCCGTTTAACAAAAATTGGTGTTCATTTTTTTTTTTTTGGGGATCTACTAAATCAACCAGAAAAATTAACGAAGAAAATAAAGATAAGAATGTGTTGAGGTCAAACTGTCAAAGTAGTTATTAAACTTTAGAAATATATTTCCTAGGAAGAAAGTTGTTCAAGTACTACAAAGCACATTTTCAATCTTTAAGATCGTTGTCTTGATTTTCGCCGGTCTAGTACCTCCTTTTACCCGAAAAAAAGAAGAAAGAGAGGTATATTCCTCAAATATACTTGTATGAAATGTACAACTCTTTTGTTATTGGACTATTAGTGTATGTTCAGTGATACGAGGTATATGTCATCAAACTACCATAATAATCAACATCATATGAATTTGTCAACGATAATGTCAATTCAAAAGGCGTATATGAGTGTGAGATGATCTTCAATTTGTCTCTTCATAGCTACGAATCGTATATTGCGAATCATCTTAATACGACGTTTCCAATACACACGGAATAGTAACGTGAAAGAACGACAAACAGAGAGACAAACCTGAAATACATGGAGTGAGAACACCATCTCCAATGACCAAAGCAGTGGCAAGCATGGTCACAAACAATAGAACATACTTTGCAAATCGGCTACCCTCAAGCGTGGATTTGACTTTCGCTGACCATCCAAGACGATTGCTTGGTAATTGTAGCCTGTAATTTGACACTTCTTGATCTTCAGCTTGCTGACTTGGGAGTAAACCAACCTTTGCATTTCGACATAAAAGGGAATATAATGCAAAAGTTCCACCTATTTACAAATAGAAAATGGATTAGAACCTAAAACAAAATGCATAAGACTTCACCATCTATTAATTTCAACCATCTCTATTGTAATTTGTAACTTGTCACCAAAAGACACAGAATAAAGCCTTGTACAAATGCAATGATGTTGAATCGTATATGAGATTTATTTGAAGTATCGTAAAAGTTAGCTTTAATCAATAATGAGATGAATCTCATTGACATAGCATGTTAGCAACTATAATATGCGAAAGAGTACGACTGTAGTTGAGGGCTCTTCTTAATTCATCCATATTAAGTTGACCGTACCATGAAAGAAAGCCTATTTACATGTTTTTTTTTTGAAGGCGGCCTATAGCTTTCAAGCATTTAAGATTCGTTTCTTAGAGAACAAAAAGCAAGCTACACTGGAGTACAAAAGAAATTGAAGGTTCATGAATCATGAACTCATGGTCAACTAAAACATGTAGGTACTATTATGTACTTAAAACAATATTTTATCTTCGAAATTTCGCTTACATCCGCAGACAGCAAGCGAAAAATCAAATTGAACTTTTCACAGCAGACACAACAGAAAACAAATTGACATAATAAAAACGAAAATAAGAGAATATATACAAGTCGTCTCTCTAAGTCGTACTCCAAAAAATAATTTTGGCGGTAGTAATACAAAAGAAAACAGCTGTCATATCCAAAACGAAAAAAAATACAAAAAATTAGCTGACTATCCATCGGATCTTCAATCATGCAGTCTAATTTAATAGTCTAATTAATGGTCATATATTGACTTGCAATTGAAGCCTGTCCTGATAATAAAAAAATACAGTTGTTGTCTCCCCAAGTAATGCCTAAAGTATCAACAGGTCCGCCCAAAAGTCCTCGTAATTTGGCACACTAATGTCCATTTTTCCTCTGGAACCAAAAAAAAAATCCATTCCCTGATTTCCCTCTTGAGGCTCTTACAGCTAACCAAGAGTAACTAGGTGAAGTAAATTTTATAATTACTAAGTGGAGGGACCTTTTCCATCTGAGGGTGTGTTTTGGTGAAAGATTTGAATAAAACTAAACTAAAAAAAAAAAAATTGAACTAAAGTGAAAAAACTGAAAACGATTAAAATTATAACTAAAACTGAGCTGAATTGGAAAAAATTGAACTGTAACATTTTCTGAAAAGGTTTGATGACTTGACTAATGAGCCAAATTAAGCTCAGAGCTAACTACGCAACTTGAAATAGTGAATCATACTACGTATATTATAGCTTGGTCTAGGCATAAATAGTCACTATTATTGAGCAACTTACTGAAAAAGTTATGTGAAGCATTTGTGGAAATGAAATAATTCAATCACCAGCTAATAGTTCTATCTAAAGTAGTAAGGTGGGTGCAGTGAATCTTGTTAGGCTTCTGACGTTTATTGAAGCCACCCATGGCCAATCTTCGTGGCATAATTGACTAGTGTATAATGTTACTGTTGGTTTGTAAATGAAGTCACGAGTCATGACGTATAAAAAACAATTTAAAAAATAAAATTATGGAAGCCAGTCACCAGAATAGCAGTCTGACATTTGACAAACTATGGTCTGTCCGCACCCAATTAAGAATAGAAATTTCACTCCCAATTTTTTATTATCTGATGAAATACACTCCCGGCCAGTTACAGTTAGTTACCAGAAGATCTATATTGTTTTTGGACGAGGGAAGTCCCATACTATGAGCTCATTTAGTTATAACATTATAATAAGGCCATAAATTATTGGAGTATCTCTTACTCCGTATATAATTGTATAGACAAACTATGACATTATCAGACATCTATAGACTTATATAAAACCAATTGGCTCTTGCATATAAGAAAAGAGACAAAAACAGTATTGAAATGAGATATTACAAATCAATCAAGTGAAGAAACTGTTTAAAGAAAGTGGTAAACGTACCATTTCCATTGTCGTTAGCCCTCAGTACAATGAACACATACTTGATCAAGGGCATCAATGTAATCGTGTAGTAAATTAGAGAAAGGACCCCAATAACATCAGTGTGATGTTTAATGCCGTTTGGAAAGGTGCTTGCATACACATAAAGTGGCGATGTTCCAATATCACCATACACCACTCCAATACTTTGGAATGCCAAAGTTAACACCACTGCCCAACTCGCATCCTAAATTTAATCACATAATCAACTCATTAGTATCAACTCATCCAAAAAGAATGGAAGAAAAGACACAAGCTTTAAAGAACTCTAGTCTAGTACTGATATGTTACCAAAAAACCTGTGTGAAATAGGCTCATTCAAGCAACGGGTTTGAGAATGATCACTAATTAAGGAGGAAAAATATTTACTAAATTCCCGTTGGTGACCTCTTTGTAACCAATAACCCAATAGTGACCGTTGCCTCAGTTTAGTTTAGTTTTTTTATTTAATTCAGTTTCATTTAAACTCTCATAAAAACACCCGTGGTATGAAATTTGGTTGTTTCACAAACTAATGACTACTCGAGGCTTCATCGTACACTTCACAACAGCATGAGTAACAATTGGTCTAAAACAGAAAATCCAAAATCAGGATGTGTGTTACAGAAATTAACTAATTTAATATATTTTTCGGTAACCATATATTGTAGAAGTGTTACTGTAATCAGAAGTTGTAATTAAGTTTGATTCCTAAATGAAACTATAAGCATCTCCTAATACCGAAAAACAAGAAGACAAATACTGACTAACGTGTTTTCATTCAAATTTGTGAACTTCCAGTTGTATGTGTATGCAGTATGCATGAAGAAACTTTGAACAACAAATACCAAAAAGAAGATATGTAAAGCATCAGAAAACCATGAACATGGTTACATGGGTGATGAAACAAAAGTGATATAATGCAGAAGATGACAAAATATAAGGGAAACAAGGAAAAGGATTCATTCATTCATCAGTAAAGTGAAGAGCAAAATCCTTAAAACTCTCGAAAAGAGAAAGAAAACAGAGCTAGCTAAGTCTTTAGTCTTTTTTCTGAGTCCTTTTTCTATGTAGAATGATTGATATACTTTATTGATAAAGAAAAACATTGCATGCACGAAGTTGTATAGTACTATAGTGTATTATACCTGCTGAAAGCCATGGGCATGGTGGCCTTTAACTTTGGCAGATTCAAGGTCAAGGGAGTCATAACGACGAAGTTTTTTCTTTGCAGTAATCTCAGGTTTCGCACCATTTTCCTCTGTTGACATATTTCCTTTGTTTCTTACTGAGTTTTCTGTTTTACTGCTTTCCAAACTTTGCAGGGAAAATGAGCTTTGAAGGTATAGAAAAATGAGAAGAGAGATCGAGATTCAATATGGGAGGTTTTAGTCTTTAGACTTCAAGGGGTATTTAAAGGCTGTTTCAAGTGAGAAAGGGGGGACCTACACGGCTACACGGGGATATTCTTTTTTTTTTTTTAGAACCTACACGGACTCACGGAGTAGTTTTTTAGTGTTCTATAAATTCTTCTTGAAAAAAAAAAAATCTTCTTGAAAACATATCGAAGAGAGAGTTTTTTGAGTTGTTTACCCGAAGTGGAAAACTTCTCCCTCTATTATTTTGCTGGGATTGAATAATGCATTTATATATATTCCATAAAAAATGAAATAAAAACTTCCATCCACCCGTTTGTATCACCAAGATTTGCGAAGTAGTCAAGTAGATGTTTGTCAACGGTGAACTATAATTAAAATTATCATGACAGTGATGATTTGGCTCTTTAGAATTTATAGTATGATAGTCCTTCAAAGGAAAAATTAATGAAAAAAGAAAAATTGTATGCAGTAGGCGCTAAGTGTTGCCTTTTTCAATTTCCGAGTTCATTACGCGTAACAAGTTTTATTTACACATAATTTTGCATTTTGCCATCAAATGATATTATTTAAAAGATTTTTCACGATAACCGGATTGGATTGGCTCAATAGTATATGGCTCATTTTATTCATAAATGTGGAGATGATCTAACTAGCAGTTGTGCAATCACATATTCACAATGATAAAACAATAATTAAAACCCAAACATTGGTGGATACTTTGATCTTAAAAAAATGTGGTGCATGGTAAATTTATGAGTATCTATATCTCCATCGTGCAACAAGGTCTACCTTACACCGTATACCCACTTTGTTTTTCTCTCTTATTTTAGGCTTAACTCTTCAAATAAAAAGAAGATAAAAGCTCTATGTTTAATTACACTATATACTTACAAAGGAGAGTATACGATGCAAGGTAAACGCGGGTGTATGATAAAATTTGTCTAGTGTATGCAGTATACTCCATAGATTCGGTAATTAGTATTTTTAATGAGAAACCCATAAGAAGAAAAAAGACTCTATGAGAAATATAGCTAAATTAGATAATTGATTTTTCAAGATTGCCTCTAATTAATATGGTGTTATTTCATTTGTTAAACACATACTGAGTATACAAATCTAATATAATAAATGTTTGGGGGGTTAACACAAATAACTAGTTAGGGTATGTTCGGCAAATTTAGCTGAAGCTGAAGCTGGAGATTATTAGTTAGCTGAAGCTGCAGCGTATTTTCTTCCTCTATAGAAATCATTATTAGTTAGCTTAAGCTGAAGCTGAAACTTATTAGATAATCTAATTAGGGTGTTCGGATGAATTAGATGAAGCTGAAACTGATTAATATAAAATGATATAAAATGACAATTATAAATGTTAATTATAAAGGATAATATTTTCAGTATGGGTAATATTGAAATATAGAAACCTTATGGATAGGAGATTATTTGATAAGCTAGTTTATACAGCTTACCAAATAAGCTGGGTTATTTAATAACTTGTCTCCATAAGCTGACAAAACGAACACAGCTTATCTGCAAAAGTTAAGCTTATCTTATAAGCTGAGCTTAAGATTATTGAATAAGCTGCGACACGAACAGGGCCTTAGAGGCTCGTGCAGTGCGATGCACGAATGTAATATAGTTTTTTTTATAAATAAAAAAATCTTGCAATTCCTTTAGTATATTGTATATAATTTTGGTATCCCCCTTAATGATTTTTAAAATATAATTTGTAATTTAAGTGTGTAAATTTATAATTATTCGAACTAAATTAAATCAAGTATTTGTATGTCATAGTTATTGATAATTCGCACAGTTTCATTTGGCATTGGTCATGTATTTTGGATGTTGGTAATAATATATTGTTCCCAAGTTTGTTTGCCTTTTAGGTGATAATAATTTAAACAGATAAATTTAATGAAACTAAATCCATTTATATCTTGTAAACACAAATAGGATAACCATACAGACATTATTTATGATTGTAAGACAAAAAAATTTTGAAGTAAGCGGTGAGTAGTGTGACACATTAAACCACAATATATCTTTCAAGTTTATGATCACATCACCGCTCTTTTTCTTATAAAAGATGTATATTGACACAAAGTATGGCTTCTATATTTGATCTTTAAAGTCAAATAGATTACCGTATAAAACGTAACAAACAAAATATCCAAGTATATTTGTTTCAAACCTGGACTCGATCGAA
>ONZK01000733.1:42469-75380 GCA_900322385.1 Pharnaceum exiguum | reverse complement strand
CCCCCCCCCCCCCCCCCCCCCCCCACCTTTAATTCAAGAAGTTATGCCGTACAACATTTGGTACACCCCAGCCACAAATCCCCACATCCCCATTTAAAAAAGAAAAAAACTCCCTCCCCCTCTCCCTCTCCCTCCAATATCCCTTTGTTCTTCTTGGTTTCTTTACTCTAATGGAAATACAAAAAAAAAAACATTTCAACACACACGATTTCTCTCTTACAATACATTCACTAAGTCATCTAAACCACCACTAACTTTATATTAAAAAAATGCAATTAGTGACGCTTCCAAATCTATTAGTGAATCATGGTGGAGAATTAGTGAACATTCTCTTTTTTTGGTTAAATTTTACACTTGAGGTAAGAGCTTTACACCACAGGTGTACTTTGCCCTTTTTTTTCATTCATCACGAAGGCATGCTCTTAAGTGCCAACAAGAGAAGTAAATTATGAAGAACAGATGACCAAGCCAAGTGCAGGATTTAAAAGTAAACAAAAGTTCTCCTACATGAATAGCCATATAATGAAAAATGTAATTGCGTAATAGTTAGTAACATCATTTAGTTCCAGACAAAACATGGCATATCGTGAGAGACTGCTGAAGAGGCCCAAAAGATGGGGAACGAAGAGAAACAGCATCCGACACGACAGTAAAATACGAAACCAGAAATCCACCTGTCCAAACTACATGCTAATGTTCTTTTTAATTTCAGAATCCGACATACAACTTTGTTATCGAACACTAAGAGGTGCAGAAGAATTGTCCAGGCTAGCCCAAGACACCCCACTAGCTTTATGAGTACGTAGACCAAAAACAGATTCTGCTACGAAAGAAAATTGTGTCTCAAGATGATGTACCAACTAGACATGTGAAACAAGTCATGTTACTGAAAGTACTTAGTAATAACTCGCAGCGTGCAGAATATATCCACAATATTACAAAAGCATAACCTTAACTCAGCAATCAGTGCAGGAACAAGATTCGTTCCTTACCTGGCAAGAGAAAGAATGAGCATATATTAGATTATGCTTCAACAGCAGAGACGTATTGCTTATCTGCATATGAGTGCAGATGGTGCCCCTTTCTTCAAATCAGAGAGGAGGTGGCTCGCACTATCATCTTTAAGCATATGGCAGAAGGCATAAAAGTCCCCATATGTCCTGGAAAATGGACAGTAGCATCAATAGAGAAACTTTATAAATACCCTTATAACCCACATGGAAGTAAACCATTCAACAACTATATAATGGGAGTCCACGGGGAAGTGTTCCAATGAACAAAATAGCTCTTTGTACAGACAACACTGATGAAAATTACAGATACACTAATCCCCGCCAACTTGTACATACACATAACCTACAAGTACAAGTGACTACAACCATCCAACTGTGCACCATGAACAAATATCTACAGCACCACAAGCAGAAGAAAACCCAAATGAGCAACATAAGTGACCATTACCAGCAACAACTAGCTACTTGCACAAACATTGATATGGGATATGAGACCAAAGCCCCAAACAAAAACCCAAAGTAAAATAACCTGTTGACGTTAACAAAAAAGGGATATTCTGAAAATTTATACATAGGCAGCATACAATTGAAATAAATGAAAAAAGATATAACAGAAAACCACTCTTTCCCGTGGAACTCCTTAACAAAGTAGTCTATACAAACCCATATACTAGCATAAAGTGTACACCTCTGCAACAAAAAAATTCTACATCAACTTTCTAGTATTTCATACTTTGTCCAATTATCTACACCTTGTAAACCTGTCTACACAACCGATACTTACAAGTTACAACCTGAGGGTTACGATCTACCTCACCGTAGAGAAGGGAAAAGAAGAAAAGGAACTCAAGTTCTACACTAGTAACAACTCACCCCAACAGATTTTAACCTCCTCAACTCCAATAGATGTTCATCATTAGAAACAAGGAGCCTCATACGAAGGTCGGTCAGAAAAGCTTCCAGGTCCCAGCTTAAGGGACCAGAAGCAAACAAGGATTCTAGAGTAGAACGATACACAAAAAGAGCTTTCTCATGACTGCTTTGATCATCTACCCTTTCTAAATGGCTGGTAGCTACTTCTTCCTCATCACCCATGTAAGCAGATTCAGCATCGCTATCCTGACTACAACCTGATAGAGAATGACTTAATATCCTATCAATATTGACAGTACCAACACAACTACCTACAGAGGAAACAACACTAACACTATCACAATCCACGGATTCTGAGGTTTTAGCAAGACGCGCCGCATGGTAATCCTGATTTCTGCAGTTTGAAACTGATTTGTTACTCTGAATTTCTACACAACCTTTACCCGGACAAGTCATTGGAATAATAGGATTGTCTACCTTTCCGACAAAAGAATAAGCGTCCTGTGGTATATAGGCGAGTTCATGCTCACCAACTTTCCTCCGCTTAACCATTTCTGTGTCGTCTTCATCAAGGGTGGAACTGTGTGGCGTTGACATTCTTGATGGTTCCGAGACCGTGACAATAGTTTCTGCGAAGGCTTCATCGCGAGGTGAGCTGGATGGTAATGGCCTCTTCAGTGACTTCGTGAGAGCAGACACGGGACCATTTTGAGCTTTAACGTCACATTGCCGTTGCGGAGAAATCCTCATGAACGTCTTAGACATGATATCCTTACCAATTTTAGCGTCCTGCATAATCACAAAAGAAACAGAAACAGTAAGTACAAACTCATCACAAGCAACAGTTATTACTTAAACCGGAAAAAAAGAGATAAACAAATGTATATCATACAATGAGAACTTGAGAAGCATTATGCAGACCTTTTCAAGAGGAACCCATTTGTTATCACGCAACTCCAGTCTCATTCTAATACTAGACTTTCCAACTCTAAACTCGTCAATAGAACCAACCGCGTGGATAAAGTAACAACCTCCATCAAGAACCTCTTCAATCACCGCCGTCCTCCAATAACCACAATCCAACACTTCCACAACGTCACCTACCGACCAAGCCGCAGGACCTTTGACTAAGGGAGGACAAGGCCTGACCACATTAAAAGAAACCTTTTCCACAGTGTCAGAATAAACGCCAAGACCGCGATAGTATCTGACAGTATAACCGTCTCGATAGGCTGATACGATTTCTGCACACCTCCAGGATCCGGAAGCCGACTTCTTCATCGACAGAACCTCAACTTGAGCCCCTCTTTTGAACCTCATATTGTTTAATCAGATTAAATTCGTAAAACACTGCAATAATAAAGTGAGTATAAATATTAATAATCAGCAAAACAAAACAGTCAATTAAGATAATATTAATAATATAAGATGCAACCAATGTGACAGAAGAAACTGACTAACTAACAACGCATAAATGAGATTTAAGACAGATAAACACAACCTAACATAATAATAGATAGGTTGTCAAATTAAAAAGGAAAAAGAAAAGACCTAAAAGTGAAGGCTGCCAGAAAATCAACAGATACAAAACATACAATACAAGTTTATACAACTCACTAACAAGACTTAATAAAGTTAAAATAAAAAATAAAACATAATACTAACAACAACGCTTAACATAGCAGCGAAAACCCTAATTAATGAATCAATCAAGCAAATATGAGAGCGATTTGACTAGGGGGAAATAGAATTAAAATAGCAGCGAAAAAAAACATTTAACACAAGATAATAACACAGAAGCGAGTAAATAAAATAGCGAAAAACTGAAATAATATCAAATGAAAAATGAAAGTTGAAAGTACCTTTGACGTGAGGAAACTGAGAGGAGTTTTGATTTGTTGTTTGTTGTCGCAAAACTGAGAAAAGAATTATTAGTGAGAGAGAGATTAAGAGTGAGGAAAGTGAATTGAGTGAACGGAGATGAGATAGGAAAAGGGTTTTCTCGATCGGTTCCTATTTATTTTTGTGTTTTGTTTTTTATTAAACCAGACTGATAGTTAACCTTAACCAACCGCCTTTGGAGAAAACAGTATAGCCGTCGTGGTTATTTGGGGACGAGGCATTTATTTTTCTAATATTTTTTTTTTTGGAACACCAAGAGGTGTTTTAATTCGTTGAGGACTTGGAGTAGAAATAAAGAAATCATTTTCCATCAAAAAAAAAAGAAATAAAGAAATCATTACAAGAAAATCGTACTAATTAAAAGACAGTTTCTAATATTGTCAATTTTTTTTGATGGATAATATTGTCAATTGTGATTACATATTGTTATGAACCTGTGCTCTCACAGATATAAAATTAATTATACGGAGTAAGAAAATTAAATAAATAAATAAATATGCGACTCTTATTATATACATAAATTTTTATTCGCACGCCTTACTCAATACGTTAAGGTTAAGAGAATACCGATCATTAGGGGCGTGTTCACTTACAAAAAACACGCTCTGTTTTCAATCTCCGAATTCCAATTTTCTAAAAACATGTTCATATGCAACTTTTTCGAAAATGCTCTCAGGAAACCGAATTCTCGTGTTTTCTACATTTACACAGCATTTCACAAAACAATCGAATTCCCGAGTTTTCTACATTTCCAATTTATTCATGTTTGCAATGATGGAGGCTTGGAGGGTGGTTGTTAAGATAATGAATTTTAATTTAGAAGGTATTGTACGATAGAGGTGGTGTGTACGATATAGGTGGTGTGGGCTTGATCTGAGAGTACAAAGGTCATTTTGAACAAGTTCTCTTAATTTTTATTTTGTTTTGGCATAGATAGAAAAATGGGATATTTTTTTTTAGATTTTGAGACAGAAAAATGGGATCTGTTTTTTGCAACTGAACATGCCCTAAACGTATGACTAAATGAAATGAAATCAAAGTGTAAAGTGAAATCTAATATTTCCTATACCACGAAACTAAATGGTTAACAATCAAGAGCATGAGAATTACAAGTTCCTAAAAAATAGAAACATCTCAATTTGTTTGGTTGACAAAAAGCCTAGGAACTCAAGCTTTATAGGAACTATCACTTCCCACAAAATGGAGGAAGTGGAGCATCTACTTCCACCTAGTTAATTAGTACTTCCCATGAGAACTCAAACTTCCTATGTGCACACAAACACATTTGAGCCCTTTTTACGAAAATTAAACTCATATGAATTGAAACTTCATGAGAAGCCCAACTTCTCACATAAAACCAAACAAGCTCCAAGTGAGTAAGGATATATTTTCTTACTTATTTTGCTAATCACCACAACATTGTCACTCTCCGCTTCAAAACGACGAAAACATGTTTCCAAAGTCATCTTCTTACAGAGGATTTTTAAGGTACGGCTTATTTCACTGTGAATGCTACATAGTCACAATGGTAAACACTGAAAAAAAATGTGATTTCCATCACAATCTTGCAAACAGAGTACCTTCTACCAAACTTAAAAGAATAGAAAAATAAAAACCAAGATTTGAACATTGTTGCAAATTGTGAAATTGTTGTGAGTAATTCATACTTTAATCGATTATAATAATTCATAATTTGATAATTGGGTCGATCGGGTCGGATTCGATCGAGTTGACAAAAACAACTTTGTAGTCGGGTTCGGGTCAGTTCGGGTTTACCCCGAGTCGGACGGTATTGGGTCTTACCTAATCGGGTTGAGTTGGTTTTGGGTTGGTTAATACTCGGCTTGGATCAATATTCGAATCAGGTCCAACCAGGTAAGTTTAATTTTTCTTTTAGCATTATTCCTTACAATTACTATTTTTTTTTATAGCTACTAGAGAAGATTGTGAGGGTCTCGTTGTAACTTGGGCTCCATCTCTATGACTTGATTTGATGATTTGGCCTCCATGACTCGATTTGATGAAATCAGATGGACGTAAAGTAGTGTTTTGATGTAATCATATGGAATCCGTAAAGTAGGTCCAGGGCCTATGAAGTTGAAAAAATTATCTCCATGTGTTCAGCTTTAGGTGATTATAGATTATAACAAAATGGCTACATAACCTTCTAATACTTTTTTTGTTTAGCCTAGATTCCACTAAAAAGTGATTCTCGTTTGTATTGTTCCTCTCTTCTCTTTCCAACTTCTTTATCCTCACCAAAATCAAGTTTAAATTACTCTTCACATTTATTAAAAGAAAAAGTATCAAATTGGGGCTTTTGCTTTTGGCCAATATAAGAGTCCTTTAGAAGATTTATGTAGTTCACTTGTGAAAGATTGAAAATTGGGGTTGTGTTTCTGGTCGGGGTCGGGTTTCGGTCACTAAATTCAGGTTGATTTCGGGTTTCGATTAATATTTGGGTCGGTTTAAATCGGGTCGGGTTTAACTTTGGCTGATAAAATCGGATATGGGTTAAAATCGGGTCGGTCTTAACTGGGTCGGTTTAGTTCGGTTCGAATTTGGGTCTACACATCGGGTTCAAGTTTTTTTGGGGCCGGGCTCTCGGTCCTGGCTCCTGGCTGATTTGCCAGGTATAGTCAAAGTGGTCAAATTCGAATACTCCGTAGTCCGTAGTTGACAAATAACACAATCCCACACAAATACACTCCCCAACTCCAACTCCAACTCCAACTCCAACCGAAGCATGGCAATGTCGGAGGGTTTAAGCGGCACACCCGACCACAACCTCAAAGTACTCGAGTTCTACAGTGGCATTGGCGGCATGGTATCTATCTCCTTCCTTCTCCCCTTTCATTAGTTAATTAATCAATTTATTTCCTACTACTAACATTTCTTTATCCATTTTGTATATGATGTAGAGATACTCACTGATGAAGGCAGGGGTTAATGCTAATGTAGTTGAAGCCTTTGAGATTAATGACGTTGCTAATGACGTTTACCAACATAATTTCGGCCACCGCCCTTACCAGGTACCACCCCTAGTCCCTACTTGTTTAAGTTTAACCCTCTTTTATCATTTTATTTTCTTTTACCTAGCTGCTATTATTATTTATGCTACTATAAACTGCATGATGTTAGTATTATTGGTTTTCTACAATAAAAAAAAGTATGATTGGTTTTCTGATATGGGTTTACTTTTTCTCTGCTTTTTGAGCTTTTATCTGTTTCTAATTTGCTTTAACACCTTGTGCTGCTGATTTTATGTTTCTGAAATGGATACACAAAGTAGTTTCTTTTCTTGGATTAATAGTATCAGTAATAATGTTGCAAAAGAGTGATCGAGATGCTTCTTCTAGTGAACATTGGAATTGGTACTGCATGAGACGGAATCATTGGATTTCGAACCTCTTCATGACAAAGTTTGTGTGTTTTTTTCCTTCCCTCTGGATACATGGTTACCTATACCTAGGCCAAAGTATGCAGACTCTATTCTTGGGGGTTTTGAAAATTTGGCGGTGGTGGTGTTTTTTTTTTGCGCGGGGGTGGGTGGGTGGGTGGGGGAATGAAAACCCCATGATAAACATTACCAACCTCTGTCTGATTTTAAAGGATACCAACATAAAATTTTCGGAAGGTGCTTGGCAACTGCTTCTGGATCAGAATGTTGCACCAGTCTTGCCGGCTCGGTGGTAATTTGATAAGTTTTGTTTTTCAGTCTTCTACTCTTCTCTGCTTGATTACAGCCAAAAAAAAGAAAGGAAGAAAGAAAAGTACCAGCATTCCCTTGGGCAAGCAAAAATGCTTTGCTTATCTGTTTCAATAGATCTTTGACTGCTCTCGATAAGTGTAGGTGCTGAAGCTGATTGTTGCTCCAGTTTTCCTTTTCCGAGCTATCTCTGTCTGAATCATGAATGCTGAAGGTGATTGAATGTGCTCCAACTCTTTTCTAGTGGCTTCACTTCTAGAAATTATATCCCCCAAAGCCAGTGCCTTCTTATAAGCTCCTAACTGTTGCACTAATTTAAATCTTACTCTTGTGATTGGTCTCCTCATTCCTCTAGAGTTTAATTGTTTCGTTCTGGCTCCACATATTACAATAATAAAATATTTTCCTACCACAAGCCATGTTTGTGTTCAAAACAAGGCTCATGGTCCAATATGCCTGAATTCAAGAATTCTGCATCACAATCAACACATTCATCCAGCCATGCCTCATTGATAGGACTCGATCTATTTTACTGTAAAATCTGTTTCCCTCATCTTTGTTGTTGCACCAGGCAATCCCTGGTCTTAACTCGTAAGTTCTAATAGCTCCGTATCTAGAACAAAGGTTTTCATGTCCATAATATTGACCATGTGTCTGGTAATCCACATGTCCTATCCGCATATGAGAGGAGGTCTATCGAAGTCTCCACACACATCCCTTGTATATATCTCCTTCAAATCTCTCCACAGAGGTCTCAGTTCTGCATTGTTAAGGCCATACACATAGGTAACACAATAAGTCCTGTGAGTGCCCAAGTGTTGCAGTTGCCAGTTGGCAATGCACAAATTTACAGCTTGTCACATTTTAAATATGGAATCTCCATGACTCATACTTTTCTTTACTCAAGCGGAGCCACTGATGTACATGGAAAGATCATCGAGGTGCCATTACTATAGCAGATTTTTGGTGATTTTTTTTTTAATTTTTGTTCTAACACTCCCCAAAGAGCCAATCTTGTGCATATGGAAATACATCCGTATTTCAGTTTGCTTAAAAGGCGAACTGATGTGATTGTTTGTCTATGCTGTTTCTGCCAGTGGCCCTTTTCTGACTGTATTACATCCTTCAGAGTCAGCAACCGTGGTGTTGCCATTATGAGTACAGTAGCTAGAATGTTGTTACCCTCCATACTCAATATTGTCTTTCCCAGCTTCCTAAGAAACTCTTCATCATATGCCAAAAGACTTAACAGTGCTTGCAGAAGCTAGGAACCCATTCAAAGTCAAGTGTCTGCTCGACTTTTCGTCCTCAAAATTCCAGAGTTAAACCAGAATTAGGCATTATCGCATCGGCTGCTACATTTGAATGCATCATTGGAATAGAAGGAGGCGAGGTATTACCTGCTACCGCTAGTGGAACAATCTTTTATTTTCAGCTTAATCTGAGCAACTTAATCGGCGATTAGGTTCATTAGGGCCACTTAGTTATTGGATAATTGACTCATGATCCTCCTCAATCTTTCCAAGCTTCTCCCATGGCACTACAACCTTTAAAGCTTCATCCACAGGTCGGTTTCTGGCCTACAGGTAGCGCTTGGATAACTCTCTAGCTGAGGTGTGTTAGAGTTTATTATTGAACACTTTTGTCTGTTGCACAACTCACTCTGATTATTCTCACTAAGTCTGAGTTTTGATGGCTGAATGTTGTGTTAGCTCGCTTGGCCATGGCAACGGTGTTTAACTCCAGAGTGTCCCGCACTTTGCCATCCTCCATCTAAACTAAATACTCACTTCGTTGTTATGGAAGTTTATCCGTGCCATCTGAATTGAGTTCAAACTTCTTAGTGTTGTGGCTAGCACACTTAATCTGTGCCACCTGAACTGAATCTCACTTTGTTGTTTTGGAACTAGCACACTTAATAGATCTTTGTATCAAGAAGTTTTCTTGATCAGGCAGAGGTGCCTGAAAATGGTATCCTTAGTGTCTTCTTCACTGCATTTGTACATAATAGAAGTCGGTTTGGGTGCCTGCCGCAGCATGAGTGCTTGACTCTGAAATCATCCTATTAATCAGAATACCCTTTTTAACATCTCGTTTTTATTGTATATTCTTGCATCCCTTTATACAAAGTGGAAAGCCTCTAGCTGTCTCCCGCCCCTTTCTGTGTGCTCTTTGTCCCATGTGTGATTTCTCTTGACATATCTGATATCTTGATCATAATATCTATACCCTTCTCTGTGCAGGGTAACATTCAAAGCTTGACTGCCACGGATCTTGATAAATATCAAGCACATTCTTGGCTCCTGTCCCCTCCATGCCAGCCTTACACTAGGCAAGGTGGATTATTTGTCACCTGATATTTTGACCAGGCCTCTGCTTCAGGATTTTCTTGATTAGCTGCATTATATCTAACAATATTCATCTAGGTCTCCAGAAGGACTCAAGTGATGCTCGGGCATTTTCCTTCCTCAATATTCTTGAGCTGATACCTCAGTTGTCCCATGCTCCTAACATGCTTTTTGTAGAAAATGTGGTGGGCTTTGAGGTATTGTCAATAAACTCAAGTGAAGCATGGCCATCCACATTAATCATTTCAATTTTGTTAAGATTTTTACCTATTTTTAACAGACTTCGGATACTCATAACAAGATGATTGAGGTATTGGCCAAGACTGGTTATGTCACCCAAGAGTTCATTTTGAGCCCTTTACAGTTTGGAATTCCGTACTCACGGCCTCGCTACTTTTGCCTGGTACTCTTCCTGCTGCTCTGTTTTTCTGTCTCTTTCGTGAGTAGCTAGGTATTCATGGTGTCTTTCTATGTTAGCAAATTTCAATTAATTTTTCATTTTTCGACTGTAGGCGAAGAGAAATCCTTCATGTTTTAAGTACTCAAGATTTAACAATAACCTTCTCAAGTCACCTGAGCCATTGATTGGAAATGATGATGGCTTGATGCATAACGTCACTGATGAACCACTACAGAACCGGGATGGAGCTCCAGTATCTTGTGAACCAGTACAGAGATTTCTGGAGTTAGATTGTCCAACCAATCATGCTGAAACAGAATCAACTTGTTCGGAAGATCCAAATGGTCCTATCCATGAATATTCACAAAGATTGGATCAAACAATAGGATCAGATGGCATTCCTTTGGCTCAGTATTTTGTTCCTCAAAGTTTGATAGAAAGATGGGGAAGTGCAATGGGTATCCTTTTTTTTTTAATTAGATTTGGTAACTGCAATTTTTCTTATTTTGTTGTCTCAAGTGCATATGTTCTGGGATTCCTTATAAAAATAAAGATATTGTTTATCCGGATTCCAAACGATGCTGCTGCTTTACGAAGAGTTATTTCCGTTATGTAAAGGGCACGGGTTCCCTTTTGGCGACTATTCAGGTATGTTTAAAAACAAAAAATTGACCACTCGCGATGATAATCACTTCTGACTGATTGTATTAGAATCCTATTCCAATTTACACTTTCTTCTCGTGGCAAATTACATCATACACCATGGTGTACCTAGCATCGTACACCTCCCTTTGTAAGTACATGTTCAATTATTGGTTGGTCCTTAATTTTTTTATGAAGTATTGGGCCTAAAATAAAAGATAGAAACAAAGAGGGTGTACGGTGTAAGTATTCGTTCCTTTTTGGCTGCTTGCAGATTTTGCTGCTTCTATTATCGTTCTGATTCTTTGAGGCCACTTTGGTGGTTTGGTGTGCCTTTTTCTTTTCCTTGTCTTTAGTTAGGTGTGGTTGAGGGTTGGGATAGACTGAACTAGCCCACAAGTGTTTCTAAATTCTGATAGCCGCATATAGTGTTTCTGATTCTGTGTACAAGTGTTGCTGCTACTATAAAGGAATTCACTTGTTTTATTTTTTGGCAGCCTAAAATGAAGGGTAAAGCATCTCCACTAGAGAAGCAAGGCCTTAGATATTTTACCCCTAGGGAGGTACATCAACTACCAGGCATCTACTTTGTTTCATTTTCCTTTCCTTTTCAGCTTCTATGTTATTTATCCTAATTTGCATAATGGTGCTCCTTTTTTTTTGTAATTAGGTTGCCAATTTGCATTCTTTCCCTATGGACTTCTGCTTTCCTGAGCATGTAAGCCTTCGGCAACGGTATGTTTTATCCTTCATCAACTTAAGCCACTGGAGTCTTTTCTGACTTTTCTCAAAAAATAATAAAAAAAGATAGGGCACCCTTAATGGACTTTGCCCAAAGAAAGCTTTATAAAAAAAAAATTATTCCCACTTAACACCCACTTTTAAACATATTCCTATATGACCGTTCACGTCACACGAACAAACGGTGCAGTCAGTCACTGCAGAAATAGGTCCCCACAAGCAGTGGCGACTTTGGAGCACTAAGACGCCACCCCTGGGGGCGACTTACACGAGTGGTAAGTCGCCTCGTGTAAGTCGCCACTAGCGATGTCGGCTTACTTTGTATGATAATCGTCACTAGCTGAAAAAATATGATTTCTACGCTTTTTTTCCAATTTTTTCGACACTTTGTAGCGTCGATATTCTACTTTCTGACGCTGTCGTAAGTGTCCATAAGTTTTCGACGCTTTTTGGTGTCGTAATCAGAATTTTTGACGCTTAAAAGCGTCGGTTATCCGTTCACAGCAGACGCGAGAGTTTTGGTGGCGACTTACCCGCTTATAGTCGCTCCGAAGCGACCTATGTTTTTCCGTGACGCCTCCGTCCTACCTCGTGACGTGGACGGTAGTGCGAGAATTACTTTTAAAGAGGGGGTCAAGTGGGATTATTTTTTAAATAACTATCCTATAGGAAAAGACTCCCCTTAATGAGAGTACTCACATTTTCTCTTCTATAAGAAAAAGAAAAAGAACTTAAATTTTCTTATTAGTCAGTGTTTGTAGTACGCTAATGTGTTACTTCATGGGTAAATGTCTCTGGTAACTCTCCTCTCGAGTGTGCTACATTATTCCTGTACATTGGGAAACATGGTGTAAATCTTTAGATGCTAGATTGGTAGATATTATTAGGCGCGTGGAATTAGCTTATTGTCTGTACTATTTGACTCTAATGCATCATGTATGCTTTTTTAGAAACTGCGAAGGGCATTGGGTTGAGAATTAGAGGAAAGTTGGGACTACCCTGTCTTTCAGGATGTTTCTCTTGCATAAGCTGACTATCAAGCTGGAAATTGTTTGTTAGCTTGTTTGATATCTTTTTTATTTACTGACACTGAAATCAAATTTGCCATTTTGAGTTCCATGCTAGTGGACTTGGTTAGTTGCGCTGAATTTATCATTTTCGGTTGTTTTTTGCAGCTATGCCTTGCTTGGTAACAGCTTAAGCATAGCCGTTGTGGCTCCCTTGCTGAAATACCTGTTTACCGAGCCATCCTGACCTTGTCTCTGGTAAATTCACATTGGTTACTAAATTAGTCTCAGGCATACAGGATATTTACAGGATGAAGTAGAAACATTGGAGGACGATAACAAGAGTGTATGAAATGATAAGTTTGTACTGACCGGAGCATTCGTATTGTTTTGGGTTAAATGAATGTCGTAGCTCGTGTTATTGTTCAAAGAAGCAGGCAATGATTGTGCTATCCTTTATCATCAATGTTCTGTGCGTCTGCTGGCACATGAGGTGTGTGAAATCAACAACATAACCGCCGTCCGAAATCCGAATGAGAACTGGTGTTGTAGTCAGCTACCTATGTGAACACAAAATGATATGGAGAAACCCCTTTTTTTGCCCTGTCCCATTTAAGTCTTTGGTTTGCTTCTTCTTAAGCTCGTTCGAATCATATTAATCAGAATATTTGTATCGCAGTTCTGAGAGTTCATATAAAATTGCGCTTGTGTTTTTGACGTTAGAAATGAAGTAGATCGTCTCCAATTCATATCTGAAAGACATCTACACTACCTTATGCCGTATTAAAAGTAAATACATGAGAAAAATGGCGAAAGATCCTAGTGGCTTAAAGAGTTTTATAATGGCTTATAGGGATGTAAACATGAAAAACGAGTACACTAGTGTTGGTGTGCAAGGCGAATTTCCCCTGTCTCTGGAAGCTTGGAGATTGGGTTGTTGGATGGGGTGATGTTCAGAGAGCATAATGGCTCGTTGGCTGGTGTTGGTGTTCACCAAGAAGTTGCGCGAGGACAAGGGGACCTAGATGTCGAGTTGCATGAGGCTAAGGCGCTACTGTTTGGAATTCTAGTGCTTGATACATCTTATACATCTTACAATTTACATGGAACAATAACAACCAAATAAAATGAAGAGTCTAGAAAAACTAGAACTAGGAGATAACCTCAAAATTGAATTTAGAGTTTAGACCGCCTTTCAAATACGCTACATCACCACAAGCAAAATTAGTGTTCTCATAAAAACCCCCATATCACTATATTCACGCCCCCATTTCACCCTACAATCCGGTTCTCTGCCGTTTTCTCACCAATCTCTCTCTAGATCTTTTGTCAAATTAGGATATTACCAAAAAGTAAACCATAGTCCATATGACTATCCACCTAAGCCAACGACCCAACCATCCAGCACCACAACCACCTTTAAAGGCAGTAGAAAGACCGTTGAGTGTTGTGATGAGCAGCTAGCTAGCTTGTAGCTCGAATTAATGTAACATGATAAAAGACGGTCAAAATGACGTATCACTGAACAGTGAACAGTTGATATCAAGGGAAAATGGGTGGTAATCATGGAACGCTACTCCGTATAAATGAGGTTGAGTTTCTCAGATAAGATTCATTCATATGATCTTTTAGTTGTTATTCTTCTTCTTCTTTTTTTTTTTCGTTAATTGTCTCAATTTCAATGCCTATTTTTTGACCTTAATTTTTTTTCCACAAAATTTACACTAGGATCGTCCAAAGTTAAAAAAAAATTGTGATGTAGTATGTGTGTAAATAGCAACCTCTTTTAAAAAAATAATAAATAAAACAGAAAAAGAAAGATATCACAGTCACACAAACACAAATACAAATATTCGAGTAGATATAAATAAATAAATGAATAAAAAAATAAAACTAATATTCTCCACACAGTCTCTACTCTCTCAGTCATCAATATATCATCTCTCCCTCACTCTCTCACTCTCTCACTTGTTTCATTCATTTTTCAGCTCTTTCTTTCTTTTCTTTCACCGCTCTCTCTCTAACAACACAACTCTCAGGTAGGGTAGCTAAACCTAAAACCCTAGAATCTCTTCCCTTTCTCTCCCTTCTCCCTTTACTCATTCTTTTCTTCCTTATTAGCCTTTTATTTACGCTATCTTCTTCTTCTTATTATTATTATAACCAGACGCTTTTCTCTATCTTTTTTGTGTATTATTTATTTATTTCTATCTCTCGTTATTTGATTAGTTGATTGTCCCTTTTTTTGGGTTGTTAATATGATGATTGGTCCGATTGTTTATTTATTTTTTTGATTTGCAAATGTAGGGTTTATGTAAGGTTTGTGTTTTTGTCTTGTTGTGCCAATCTTTCTTTGTAATAATAATCGAATGATGAGGTGTTTGTTAAATAATAAGGTGATTTCGCTTTTGTTTTTTGATTGGCAGTGTTAGGGTTTGTTTAGTGACAGTGCATGAGTATGGATATTTACCCATGTTATGATTTTTCCATTAGAATTCATCTAGATTGTGCTACCCCATTTAATTGCTCACTCATTCAGCGTGTTTTTTCGTAGCTAAATTGTAAAAATTTGTAGTGATCAAAGATGTATTTTTAAAGCTGTTTGAGTCGACTTCTCGTCTCGTCATTAGTTTATGCTTTTTAGGAATTAGGGAGAGTCTCCTTTTTTTTTAACGTCAATGTAAAGGAGAGGTTTTTATTTGTTGGGCAAGATGGTTTCATATATTTGTATATTTTGGTGGGTTATTATTTTGACAATGATAGGTCGTGGTGATATATCTTAAGATTTGTTGATTATTAAGTGAATGCTATAGACTTGGTAGGTAGCCAACTGTCGACTGGTTTGTGGTTTTCGGCCACCAAATGTACGGTAGAGTTTTTTTGGGGTTTGCGGTGTTGTTATATTAAATGAGAAGCATGCGACTTTTGTTACATTTAGACAGGAAGGAGGTTTAATGAGGAGCTGCCCCAATAGAAGGGGTGTAGAGTCTGTAGACTGGAGAATTTTCGTGTGAAATGTGAGCGACCTTTGAGAGACACGAGGAATATGAGTAAAATAAATGAGAACAAATATTGCGTTGGGGCTTAATTACAGAAACAATATGGAGTACGGTATGTGCAAGTGAGGAATAGGAGTAAACCAAATGAAAATGAGTATTGCTTAGGGGCTTAATTACAGAAACAATTACGGTATGTGTAAGTGAAGATTGTGACTTATGAAAAGAATGTAATTTGAGTTCGACAACCTATGGTTGACCAACACAAATGGATGCACCAGGTTGGCGGGTTGGTGAAATGGTTTTAGTCCGTTGTTTATTGCTTGAAAAATATTTTGGTTGTCATGTACTTTGTTTGAACAACCTTGACAGTAAATTTGCATGGATTAGGGGCTTAATATATTCAGGTGTTATTGGCAAGCTCTTGTCTGTCATGACTTGTTATGTATGATACTTTTTGCAACATTTTCCAGGGGGTTTTCTCATGTGAAGCAATTAGAAGGAACTTGGTTTGGTTTCAAACTGAACGAAAGATGATCAAGAAGAAAAACCCAGTGGTTTTCTTGGATGTGTCTATTGATGGAGACCAATATGAAAGAATGGTGTTTGAGGTACCCGTTTCCTATTATTGTTCAGTAATTTGTTTTTTGTCCTTTTCGAACAAGTTTATAAATTTTGGCTGGGTACAGTTTATTTTGTGAGGAACTCCAATTTGATTGCTGTTACCTTGTCTATTCCTTTTGATAAGAAGAGACTTCTTTGTTCTTCTTTGAATGTTCAAAGTATATGAAAACTTTTTGTTGTTTTCGTGCAGCTCTTATCTGATGCTGTTCCGAAGACTGCTGAAAACTTTCGTGCATTGTGTACAGGTAAAAGACATTTTTTGAGACACACCCTCGTGAGATTTTTCTTTCTACACCTAGTAGAATAGTTGGTAATGTTTTATGAAGTGACATTTGGCATTTTCTCTATTGAATATATGTGATCTCTGAAATATCATTGACCATAAATTAAGAGGTGTCGCCCATGAGTCCCTGAGTTTATCTGAACTTGCATTTAGTACACGCGAAAGCTTTCAATATTGCATGTATGTCTTTGCTATGCATGGGGTGTCTCAGCAAAAGGCTTTGTTTCTGTCTTGCTTGCAAATTGGAATAATTATTCCTTAACAAGTAATAAACTTGTATTGGGCTGGGGCCTAGAGAAAATAGATGGTTTTGATATCTTTTGGTGTTTTATCTGTGCTGGTAGTATATTTCTCATTGATTTCTGGATGAATCTTTATTTTTCAGGGGAGAAAGGAGTTGGCCCTAGGTTAGGGAAGCCATTACACTACAAAGGGACCTTTTTTCATAAGATTTTAAAAGGTTCCATGGCTCAGGTATGCTCCTTCAAATTTCTCTAGTATCCGCTGTCTGTTATAGTTTAATCTTTTATTACATATCAGAATTGGTTTTTCTGTCGAGAAGCAAGTTGTTAGCGGACTTCCTCTTTCATTGGTCGGTTATCCTTGTTTATGCTGTAGGATACAGGGCTGGTGGTCACGCCTGCTTTTCTAATGATGTAGTTTTAAGGTTGTACTTGCTACGTTTTTCATCCACCATATCTCGTAAAGATATTTTCTATGCGATGCATTGGCAAAGATCTTTTCTTTTATTTCTGATACTTGCACTGACCATTGATCATTGTTTGACAGGGTGGTGATTTCCTCAGACTAGAGGGTAAGTTCCATGTTCAGTCTCCTCCTTTCTGTTACTGTGCAAATGTATGACTAACTATGTTCTCTATGAAATCTGAACGTTTGGGTTTGTGAGTTTTTTATATACTGAGAATGGCGAAGTAAGAGAATGTTGACAATAACATGTGAAGTAGAGGTCCATACACTTGGTAGCCCCCCGAAATACCAAATTGGTATATTAATTGGCACCACTTCGCCAATTTGGTATATTAAGTATCGTCACTGCCATATTGGTATATTAGTTGACCTCCGATGCCAAATTGGTATATTTAATTGCCTCTGATGCCAAATTGACCCATTTAAAGTTTAAATGAGGTAGAAATTCGAATCTCCTAATAAAATAATAATTTTATTGTTATTTTAAATTTCTTTTCCCTTTATTTTGCTCATTTACCCAATAGTTTAACACGGAGAAAGAATTATTAAAGAGAACTTAATAGTAATAAACTAATGGGAAAAAGGGAAATAAAAGGCAAAAGAAATGAATAGTAATGAACTAATGGGTACATAAACAAAATATAGGAAAAAGGAAAAGGAAAAATCTTATTTTATTAAAAAAATTTGAATCTCCACCCCATTTAAACTTTAAATGGGTCAATTTGTTATCGGAGGCCACTTATTATACCAATTTGGCATCGGAGTCATACTTAATATACCAAATTGGCAAAGTGGTGTCACTTAATATACCAATTTGGTATTTCGGGGGTTGGTAGCCCTTGCTGTCTTAAGCAGTGAATCTGACCCTCTTTGTTCGTATGTGTGCAATTCTATCAATACTCTTCTTTTTGTGATTGAGATGTGAACTTCTATTTATTTGATTCCCCCAATTTTCATCAGTTCCCGTCAACTAGAACTCGTAAGGGTATTAATGGATCGTAGAAGTCAGGTGTTCTCTTCTCTCATTATCCTCTTTGCAGAAAGCTTTTTTTTTTGGATCCATCATGTATCCTTAAGCAGTCGAATCAGTCAGATTCTTTAGTCTGCATTATCTGTAATATTTGCTATTCAAATGATATGTTGTTATGTCCTACATTGGTGGCAGGGTAAGAGGTTCACATTAACATTCTCTCATGCTGTCTTCCTCTGCTGATCTTGGCTTTCTACGTGCAGATTTTAATTTTTTTGTTATTTCTTTGATATTATACAGGCTCTGCTGGGGAAAGCATATATGGGGATAGATTTCCTGGTAAATTCGACATGCCCCCTTTTTTAATGTTGATTTCCGTCTATCTTTTTTTTTTATAGATGTTTTGGTGTCCTGTGTTCTTGCTCATTTGTATTGGGGTGGTACCTTAGTTTTGTCACTATTTGATATTCCATGGATGACAGGATTCCAACTGATTCTCCGTAAGGAGTGGAATCACATTTTCTAATTATTGTTAAATGTTGTAGTCTGTACCCCACTTTTGATATCTCTGTCATTACAGGCATGATGTTCGGAAGTTCTTTTCCATAATTTCTTGGTATTGTCGCGGTGTTGGTTATCATCGTGATGACCAGTTTTTTCCTTCCTGTAATGGTAGTGATAATATAGTGATTGTGATTTGGTTATCAGCTGGGAATATACGTTGCTGTGAAGACTTTCGTAACTGTGTTGCAAAGTTGGTTGTGATTTGGATCAATTGGATTGCCATTTGTCAGCATAGTTTTCATGACATTTTGTTCGGTCACTTGTTTGTGTGAAGTGTTGTCTTTTCTTTTGTGTCATCATTAGTAGACTCTTAGCTTAATTGTTGCTGTTCTATGTTTTCAGAGGAGTCCCCTAAGCTCAAGCATGATCAACCTGGTCTCTTATCCATGTCGACTGCTGACCGTGACATGCGAGGATCCATATTTAACCTTACTTTTAAGCCTAATCATAATCTTGACAGGTAGTTCTCATGTTTGGATATACTAATTCAGTAAAAGCAGACAAGCTGATATGACATCAGTAGACTGTACTACAAAAAATACTTCAGTTGACTGTTTAGAATGGACAATTTGCCTTTATGTATAGTTGTTGAGTTCACTGTTTTTCTTAAATTATTTATGTAATGTTGAATTTCATGGATTTGTTTCTTGATTTTCCTCCCTGTTCTGACAGGAAGAATATTGTATTTGGAAAGCTTGTGTTTGGACTCGAGGTTCTGAAGAAAATTGAGGATGTGGGTGATGAGGAAGGCCGCCCAACCGTGACTGTTAAAATTATCAATTCTGGTGAATATAGTGAGAGTGGTAAGGAGATTTTGGATATTCATGCTTGTAATTATTTTATTCCAGTTGTTTATTGTCCGTTCTAGTTCTCAGCTGTAATGACATGTTGTAGAAAAGAAGAAGCTGATCAGAAAGTTGGGGAAGGAGGGGATGTCTATTGCAGCTAATCATGAAGCGCGACGTAAAGGAAAACATAAGAAATCATCGAAAGATCGTAAAAAGAGGAGAAGAAGACATTATTCATCTGAATCAGAAAGCTCATCTGATAGTGAGTTGGATAGTTTGGAATCAGATTCTGATTCTGAAACGGAGACATCCTCATCAGACATCAGTTCATCTGGTGATGACAGGCGTAGGAAGAGAAAGAGATCTTCTAAACGTGATATACACAAACGCGGGAAGCGCAAAGATAAACGGCGCGATAGGAAGCGCAAAAGGCATGATAAGCGTGCAAAGCGTCGATCAAAAAGGTATTTTTTTGGTGTTTGTTGGACTGTAATGATTATGTGCTAGATCAAACTTCAATCTCACCCTTTGTTTGGCGAAACGGGCCTCAGGCATCTCTATAGTGGCTGAGGCGATGACCTCGTCTCCACAAGACACTTGAGGCAAGCAATGTTTATAAATCAGGGCACGGCGTATCTCCCGCTTTTTGTGATGTGTGAGGCAAGGGCCTGTCCTGCCTCTTGAACTTTGAATGTTTTAAGCTTGGGAAAAAACTTAACTCATGGGAAATAGTTTTTCTTAGCTTGTTGAACATGTTGACCTTTACTAGTCCTTCTTAATGTCTCAACCTAAACTTAACGCGACCACTCATTAGCCTCCCGCTACTCACATAGAAAGTATTATGTGATCTGGTCTACTCTTTGCTTCTTTCCTTACTGGTTATAGTTTTTTTTTTGAAAATTTATGCATATTGATTTTTAATGTTATTTTGTGCAGCATATATACTTCAAAAAAAGAATTGATATTTTTTTTAGTATATGAACGTTTCATTAATGAAAAGGCACCAACACCGCCTCTATATTTTGAACTGCCCCGTTTTCATCGGAAGCTCACAAAACCTGGTTTTGGCTGCTACTATTTTGATGCTGCTGTCATTGGGAAATGGACAAATTGGTTTTAACTGTTACGGAAGAAGAATTTGGGTTTAGGGTTTTATAGAGACTCGGTATCTGACTTTCGACTTCAGTTAGCATCTTCTGTATTAGTTGCTTATGAAATATGATCACTTGATCCTGATGGCTATTTTATTATGTGTTCTTGAAGGGCGTCTGACAGTCTAAGTGACTCCGATAGCGAGAGTAAAACTGATAGCAGCTCTGAGGATGAGGTCAATGCTTTGGCCGGTGGACCTAAACCCAAAGATGATTTGCGTAAAACTGGTAATTCATCTATTTTCTATTGTTACCTTCATGGTGCCGTGTTTTATCCATTGGATTCTACTTCACCTGGATTATTGATTATAGGGAAAGCTTTTATATCTTATTGGTCTTTTACTTGTCAAAATCGTCATCATGGTCTTATGGAATGGCTTGGAAGGCAGAATGAGATTGGTATAAGGGTGTTTTTTTTTCTTTTCCAAATCTCGTTTACCTGTCCTAGAGTACATCTCGCTGAAATAGTGTTCCTTCTATCTTGGACTGGCAGCTTACATTTACCGTTTTAGAGCTCATTTTGTCAACCCCTCTGATGAAGTGCAAAAAAAAAAAAAAGAAAAGAAAAGGAAGGGGCGTAGGATTGCATATCTAATGACCTGATATGCTTAGTTAGATTGTATCCATAATTGCTTAAATTTTCAGATAAGTTGATACTAGCTGGGTTCTTGCTACAATTAACAGTGGTAGCAATTCATTGGCGCCATTTTTTGTAACTCTGCGCCCGTAGTGTTTAGCCAACATAAGAAATTAGAAGAGGTTTGAGTTGCGTTTGGACGCCTGCGTTTGGTCATTTGATTGTGAATAATGATAAAGTTCTGAACATGTTTGCACCATAAGTTTTATTGTTTCTGCCTGTTGTTTCATGCAAAGGCTGATGTGTGTCATTATTTTCGTGGAAACTTGTATATTTGTCCTCTTTGTTGTCTAAATGGCTTTTTGTTGCATAGGTGTATCTAGATATCTGCCACCATTAACCATTTCATTCTTTTTGAAGTTCCTGTTTAGGCTTTGAAAACTTCTTCCTGAAGGATAGTTAGTTAATAGTTAGCATATTGATATTATGTTGGGTGGTAATTAGACATGTAAATTATGAAGTCCTCGTTCACCTCAGGAATTACTGTCATCCATGAAATTCTGGAACTTACAGCAACTTTTTACTATCAGATATGTGTTAGATTTGTGTCTGACATGGTTTTTCTGACTGGTCCATTGTCTCAAGCATTTGAGTTGCTAGGCAGGCAAAGCCTGGAAAACCCGTGTTATCTGACTGTGGAAAAAGCATGAGTTGCTAGACAATGCCCAATTTTTCCCTCTATAGTTATATATACAAAACCGACTTTATGTGATGGATGTGTTGGGAGCTGAGGCGGTGCTATGTTTTCTTGTATCCCAAATGGTCAATACTGCTGGTTATCTGTATTCTTTAGGTAGCGAGGTCATTTTTTTTACCATGTTCTGCTGTCACTATGATAAGAAGATCTCTCTATTCTTTCTGACTGTTTAAATGATGGTATCTGGTTTACTGCAGCTGAGACTCATGTACCTTTGGTGGAAAACACAGCTATTCTTAATAACCATAATAATGAGATTGAAGACTCTGATAGGAATGTCAGATCACCCAGAGAAAATGGAGTGCAGCGGAGCAATGGATACGATAGGGATGGAAGATTTAGCAAGATTGAAGACAGACAACCTGATGTGGTAGAGGACCACCCAGGCAAATCTAGGTCTCCATTCCATTCTTCTCATACGTCTAACCTTTGTGCTTACCGATTCTTGCTCTGTTCTTTTATTAAAAGTTGATGAGCAGGAGCAGGAGCGCTAGTCCTAAAAAGGCCATGAGTAAAAGTATGAGTATTAGCCCCAGAAGCATGAGCAGAAGCCGCAGTCCTGCCCCTCGGAGGAGTGTGAGCCGAAGTCCAAGTTTAAGTCCTAGCCCTCCGAAAGCTAAACTGAGAAGCCGTAGTGTCAGCAGAAGCCCAGTGAGAAGCGAAAGCAGCCGGAGCCCTGCTAGAAGTGACAGGAGAAGTCCACCACAAGTACACTCCCGAAGAAGTGTCAGCCTTAGCCCTGATAGGTCGCCACCTCGGAGAAGTCCTAGTGGGAGCCCGCCAAGAACCTCATCTAGGAGATCTACTGGGAGAAGTCCTGGAAGACTGGTGAGAAGAAGCAGTCCGAGTCCTGTTATTTCACCGCGTAGAAGTGTCAGCCCTGTTAGATCTTTGCAAAGAAGCATAAGCAGAAGCTCGGGACGTGCTCCATCAAGGAGAGTTGCTAGCAGAAGTCCAGTTAGGTCTCCCAGGCGAAGTTCTCGTCGCAGCTATTCCAGAAGTCCCAGCCGTAGGAGTCCTCCTTCGATCCGGCGCCGGAGTATGTCAAGAAGCATATCCCCTGGTGGGTCACCGAGACGTATCAGAAGGGGAAGAGGCTTTACTGAAAGGTTCTCTTTTACTCGGAAATACAGGACTTCTCCAGATCGATATCGTTATGGAGGCCGTGACAGGTAGTGCAGATAGCTTTTGATTTTTTGTTTCTCAAGTAGAATACGGCTGTCTTTTGTCATGTGTCGATTATGTCCCTTGTTTTTTAATTTCTTGATATTCAAGTTACAGGAGATATGGCTATCGTTCTCCTATACGGTACCGGAGCCCGAGAAGAACTCCTCCAAGGTATGTGGAGATTGCTTATGTCTGGGTTGTTCTATCTTATCCCTTCTCTTCAGCTGTTTTGTCGTCCTGAAGTGTGATGTAGCAGTAGTCCGAAACTTCTTTTCATCAATGTTTGTGTTTTTTCATATAAAGCATGCGTGATGGTTGTGTTTTTTCATATTGCTCTTCCGTTGTAAAATGCTCTTTTGGTGATGTGGCCTCAGAGGCACATACAATGATCTTTCCTTTTGGTGGTTCTCATATCTATCATAGCTTTCGATTGTTTCTTGGAATTTTATTTTATCTTGTTGTCGTTAGAAGTTGAGCTTACTAACTCATTTGGTTAGCTTGGGTTTGCTTGAATGCGGAACTCCATAGATTTATTGTGTTGGTTAGCTTGGGTTTGCTTGAAGAGGTCTCTGGCAGTGTTTTAGCATGTTAGTGACTGCTCTTGATGGATACTGTTGACTATGTATTCTGAGATTGTGATCTATTAAACTGCCTATGTTTTGGATCTTAATAAGAAAGAATTATTTTAGATACGACTTTGTGCCATGTGTCAGGTATAGAGGCAGGAGAAGTAGAACAAGAAGCCCAAGTTTGTCAAGAAGTCCTCCCTATCGCCGTCGCCGTTACAGCCGCAGCCCTATCCGCAGCCGTTCTCCCGCAGGCACTCCTAGATACCGCCCTTCTCCGCGTCCTGATAGGCGTGTTTCATCTAGCCGTAGTAGGAGCTCTAGCCGAAGTCGGAGTGTTAGCCGTAGTGCTAGCCGTAGCCGTAGTGCATCACCGTCAAGGTCTCCTCCAAAAAGGGCAAGCAAAGATAGGTCAAGGTCTTCTTCTGGCAGTCCACCTGGAAGAAGGGGCCTAGTCTCTTATGGTGATGGTTCTCCAGAGTCCAGCCCGAAGTAGAAGAGTTAGCTATAGTATTACAGGCATTTGTTGTGGTTCAGAACTTCGTATTCGCAGAGCTTATCATAGTTTGGGGTACGTTGAGATTACATTTGGGGGTACTTGATTTGTAGGGAACTGTATGCCGAGTCGATCTTTTAGCTTCAGCTGTGGTATTATATTCTTTTTTTATCTCTTTTGACAGTAATATACTAGTAGGTCGTTCGAAAAACTGTTTCTCTTTAGTTCCTGTCTGTGAGTCGATCTTCTTTTGTTGGCGAACTTCTGTTAGGTGCTGAGAGTGACGTTTTGTATCGATGTATGCTGCAAAGGAGTTTTGTTTGTTTAGTTAATGGTTCCTGCCATGTAACACATGTGTTTCTGATGAGTGGAGAGCTACGATCGTCTTGTCTTTACACCGAGCTTGGCATCGAAAGGGACTTCTTACTTGTGTTGCCGCATTCTTTCAATATTATCTCAATGCAGAAACCGTTGTGAATTTCCTGAAACGTGTTCAAGCTTAACAATCTGTCCATTCATGATCTAATAACGTCATTGCAGCTCAGACCATACTAGACCCCTAGACCCTTGACTGAAATAGAACCGATCAGACGAGTTATTAATCTCTGTATGTCTACGAAGAGCTGCGTAAGCAATCTTAGTAACACGTGGCTTGTACTCTATGGTCAAATTATATCATTTAGTGACAGACAATATTCCATAAATCTGAATATCCATTTAGAGCACGAGGTCCGTTTTAATGAATTTCAACCTAGCCTAGAGGAGGTGGTGCCATCAACAAAATGAGTTGACATTGGAGAATCTTTGAGATTTGACTCTTTTGAGGTCCAACAATGTCACGATTAAGTTTGTGCGGACCTTTATTATACTATAATTTCGTATCAACTATGATACATGATCATCTATTGAGTGTAAACACTACTTTTTTGTGTGACTTTTGGTCCTTGCTTCTAATTTGGGGGAAGGGTATAAGAGGAGTTGACGAGTTATAAAGATAATCTAAACTACTATAACAGTAGATAACGGCTCTTCGTGCTCTACTGTGCTCGTAGACTTGTTTAGAATTGGCTGCTTTCCTATGCCCTATGAGCATCTTCTTCCCATCTGTAAGGTTCTAGTCTTTCCCGACTGGAACTAAGTGGGTGTTATTTTGGTGCTTTTCCCATTAATTTTCAAATTAGTTCCATTGAGTTACATTCATAAGGCTATGTTCTAGACTGATGGCACATAATGTCACTCAATGCTTTCAACTAAATGATGATGTCACTTATACCCAGATGCGGATCTAGGAATCCATTCGAGTTGTGCCATTGCTTATACCTTTTAATTAGCAACTCGAACTGTTCAATAAGCACTAACAGTTCATTCAAAATAAACTAAATTAAACAATTAAAACAAACTAAAGGACACACTAATACATTGTTTTAATTTCTAATTGAGATATGTTAACATGAGGGTCAGTGAATTTAATTAATTAGTACGGAGTAATTACGATTCTGAATATAGAGACACTACAGTATGTAGTACAGTTCCTAGTTTCTTACTACTGGAATATAATTAGATGTCACGTTAATAGTTAGATCGATACAGATATTGTCCTAACAACTTGGAATGAAGGTACGTAAAATTCAAAAGACTAATCTTCACAACAACGATTTTAAAAAGATAAAAAAAAAACAAGAGACATCGCTTGGTTTGGTGGATGGGTCAATGACTCAATGTTATAGTGATCTGTTGCTTGGTTTCAGGATTCTCTGTTACCTAAAGGAGCTCAACTTTTTTGTTTGTTGTTTTTTTTAGCATCATCTCTTCTTTTACGTGTGTCTTTGTCTTTGCTTTTAAGTAATTTAATGTTTCTGAGACCCTTTCAGAACTTTCAGGTCAAATGTCATGGCCTATGAGCACGTAGACAACAAGTTATGCCAATGCGATTGATGGGTTTAATTCCATTTCCACCCCCATAAGGCCATAATCTGGTATAAATAGGGATACTCAGGTGTAATTCTTACACAAAAAATTGTGGAAACAATCGGTAACATTACAACTATTACGAAAGATGAACCCATGTGCTGATGTCCATGAAGGTTTTGGTTAGTTGTTTGCATGGGCAATGGAAATATTGTCATCCTTTAAGCTGATTGTTATTGTTTCGATCTCAGCCATATTTCTCTTTGTATGTAGAAGGCATTGTGTCATGCAGATAACCGTGTTATAGCACTGGTTTTATAATGGTGTTAAAATTAGAGTAAAAGTCCTCCTAATGAGATAATTCTCCTCGTTTACCTGGCTAAATTTGATGAACTTCATATACAGCTTCCGCTTTTCTTAAAAATGGTTTAAAAATTTTCTTTTCCAACTGATAAATATTTTCAATTGTGAATTGTAGGTAGTGAAGAGGCTGTCGCGGCTAGTTCTATGACTGCAGAATTCGAGTTTGGGAGCACTCATGTCGTCAAGCCTAAGGGAAATCACCTGGCTACTATACTTTGGTTACATGGTCTGGGTGACCAGGGCTCAAGGTAGTCTTGAAATGGCCTTTTTCTCGTAGTGACTGGATTTTCTACTTGTTACTTTGTTAGCCTATTGTGTTGCATTACTTACTGCATTCATTCTTGATGAAACCTGTTAAAGGAAGATCCTAATTGTTCTCAACATTGTTGTCATACCTAGTTTCGTATATAACCGTGAATTTGTCACCACAATGGCCATGAAACAGCTGACTATCTGATAGCCAGGAATTTCTATAGCCCTTTTCCGTATTTATAATTCCTAGATTGCATTATTACATGAATCTGTCTTTAAAATCCTTTTCCTGTAATCATGGCCATCAGATTAACATGAAACTGGTGTTAGTTCAAGTCATGGGCTAAATCTATGTAAAGAATTTCATCATCAGTGTGCCTCTGGAATGCTCTGCCTGCACTTCTTTTTTTTTGATAAGGTATTTACCGGCACATATCAAACATAGATAACCATGCAGTCCAGTCTGTTAATGTGAAAAATTCTTGAAAGTCAATATGATTACCAAGCCTAAGATAAAGGGAACGCTGAATACCACATACCTTTTCTCCCTGAGCAATAGATGGTTGCACCCTTCTACTACTCACTTGTCTTTGATTTAACTTCGTTTTTCTTAGACTACCGCTGACTTTCCCTGTGGCATGGCTGACTGCACCCTCTGATTGCTATTTTTCATGTTTGCAGTTGGTCTCAGCTATTTGAAAATCTTGCTCTTCCAAATGTAAGTTCAAGTGGATATCTCAGAAGGCCTTTCGTATGACTATTGCAAAGATCCTTTTACTACTTAAAATGTTTTGAATTGTATTAGTTAGTACATTTTTGCTGAAATATTATGTTCAACTGCAGATTAAGTGGATTTGTCCAACAGCGCCTACTCGTCCTGTAGCTCTAGTTGGGGGCTTTCCTTGCACATCCTGTGAGTACTACATCTTTGCCTTCTTAAATTTCTGCTCGTCTATTCTGGTGTCTTAATCATAGTGTTATAAGATGTGTATTACATCATTGATCAAGTAAAGAATCTTTGGTTTATTTCCACAGGGTATAATGTGGTAGATATATCTGAAAATGCTCCAGATGATGTGGAGGGTTTAGATGCTTCAGCAGCACATCTTGCCAACTTGTTGTCCTCTGAACCTCCTGAAGGTATGGCTTTCCATGATGAATGCCTAGTTCTCATTTGACCTGTGGGTGAGTCATAATTTTCGATGCGTATATCTGTACTGAAACAAAAGCTTCAACAAAGGGATGATGTTGCAACCAAATGTGTTCAGTCAAAGGATTTCATTTTATCGCTAACAACATCTACCGGCCTGATAAGACATGTCTTCAATATCTAACAATAGCCCGTAGACTAATAGACTATGTACAAGATTTAACTGTCTGTCAGTTTGATACTTTTGGCACATCACCATGTCTAACTCATTCGCTTTTCCTAACATTCTACCTTGCTGGCCTATTGAGATGACCTCGCTATCTCCTTCAGTCTAAAAAAAAGTGTTATGTTCCTCCATGTGAAAACTCTCCCTTTGGATTGCCATGGACATTCTTTATGACATGTCCGAGCTGGTCCGCCCATTTGCTTATGAGTTAGTAAGGATATTGACTTGCTATGTTTCAGTTAAGCTTGGTATTGGAGGCTTTAGTATTGGTGCTTCAATTGCGCTGTACTCTGCAACATGCCAAGTTATTGGCCATTATGCAAATAGGAATGCTTACCCTATCAAATTTCAGGCAGTTGTAGGACTCAGCGGATGGCTTCCTTGTGCTAGGTCCGTCCGGTTTGTAAATGTGGGCTTGTAACACTTTAGTTTGCACTCTTGCAAGAGATAGCAGACAATTCTTGTAGAAGATATGCTCATGCCATTACGATTTTTTTTTTTTGTTTCTCAGCATGCTGAAAACATGGATGGAGGCTTCCCAAGAAGCACAGCAGCGTGCAGAAGCTCTACCCATTTTCCTTTGTCATGGCAAAGGTATTGAAGTTGAATCTTTAGTTCAATTTTCACCAGATGGTGCTTCCATACGCACTCTAGTAGCAAATAGTGACCCTTATTGTTCTTCTTTTGCTCCAGCTGATGAAGTGGTTGCTTTTGGACTTGGAAAGAGCTCTGCTGAAGTCCTTGCTTCCAATGGATTTCGTAATGTTAACTTTATGAGCTACGATGGGTACGGAACTTGTATAATTGACAGCTTAGAAAATATTTCATCACAAATGTTAACTTGTTAAGTAATTTATTTCTTCATGTGTTAACTTTCTTGTACAGTCTAGGTCATCACACCCTGCCCGAAGAAACTGAAGAAGTTTGCAAGTGGTTGACCACAACATTGGAACTTGATTCCTAAATTTCACTCTGATTTTTCGTAAACTTGCTACATGAGCACGATAGTATATATGAAGTTAGATAATTGTGATATGCTGTCTCTGCAATCTTTATAGTATTATCTACTTATCTTGCCAATTTGTGTAGTTCCTGTGCTGAAGAATATTAATTGTCCTATGGATACTTGCCTACATGATATGATGGTATGGTATCCGTGAATCCATGATGTTGCATTTTTTTTGTGTGTTTTGGTGGTATATATTTTCTAGGCTAATTCCTAGACTAAGAATTTTCCCGGAGGAAGAGGAGAGGGAGGGAGACTATTTCTTATTCAATGGAGTATATTATTCATATTTTTTACTAGGTAAACTCTTTGAGTAATATTACTGCTTTGTTTCAACTATATTATAAGAAGAAAAGAAAAAGGAAATTGGACAAGAGGTATGTACTCATGTGCACAACCAATAGTCTTTGCAGATGGCAGAAAAATATACAGTTTATAACCAAAACAAATTGACTATACAGTTTGTCATTGCAACTTTGCAAGATCATTGGGGAAGAAATTTATGCTGCAGCCGTAGCTAAGACATTCTATCAAATATTGATACATGTTCCGAAAATTCTACGGAGTATTCATTTAAGAGGGGAAAGGTATAATAATAGGAAAAATAAAAGGTGAAATCTAATCTACATAATTCTCACATACAATTTCGATCCATAATTTTGAGGTGCAGCTCGGGGATTCCTGACGCCGTGACACAAGGTTAACGTGTCTGGAAGCAATGGAAATAAATCAGGCATCCCCAATTCATGTGACAAACTTCAATGCTCAAATAGCATCTCAATGTAGTGCTGCCATGATAACCTCATTTAGGAGCAGTCACTGAAATTTTAAAAGCCTTAGCAGAGCTTTCTGGCTCTGAAATAGTAATGTCCTGTAGAAGAAACCTAAAAACCCACTGTAACTTCACTTGTGCCAGGAAATTTTGGTGGGTAGTGCAGAAGACTCTTCTATTGTCACTGATTCCTGTTGTTCCTGGCATGCGGGGTCAATGGAGGAAATGAAGGGACAGCCTGTAAAACAAATTTGCGACTACTTTTCATGGGATCAGAAGAATCCTTGTGATTGTGGGGAGGAGAGACACGCTTCTTATTTGGAGATCTGACTTTCACAGACTCGGATGTGATAGAAGAACTCTTTAATATCTCAGGGGTGTCATCATCTAAGAGGTGAGAGAGCTTGCTCTCTGAATCAAAACCACGATGAACTTCTGAACCAGCTGACTGCTCAATAGGGCTAATGGGCGAGCTTCGCCAGCGAAGGTGACTACTCAGTGGTGGTAGGCCACTTGTAGTTGATGACTGTGATTGTAAAGTATTCAAGTTTAACGCCTTAGAACCAGATGTGTCCAACAATTTTTCTCCAGAGCGGCCATGACCTTTTCCCAAATCAAGACAACCTACATACAAGTCGCATTCTGTTTTATCAAGAAGCATTGTATCACAAGTTGAACTTCCAGGTGGAGTTGCAAAGTACTCGGATGATTTTACATCATCCTGAGAATCTGGAGACAGCAAAAATCTCGGAAAGGGCAAACGAGATTTGAGCGCATTCTTTCTCAGGCTGCAGCAGGGCAAACATAACTATGATAAGTAAAGATGAAGTAACCACAGAAAAGACAAAAAACACTTGATAATAGTCTTACTCAGAGCATTGAAGTGCAGGTGTAACTGGGATCAGATTTGGTGAACGGTGCAACCTGCTGTTTTGCTTCTCATCTAGAATACCTCCAGAAGTCTCATTAGCAAATTTTTTGAGCATAAATTCTCTGGTGAAGCTATGTTCTGCAAACGGTACATTACATAAGCATAAATATCGAGAACAAAGAATGATCGGGCGCCACAGAATTTTAACCTATCTAAAAATTCTTGTGTAATTGGCTTTTAACGTTTAAATTAATTCCTCAACACAGCTCATTAGACAAGTCATTTTGAAGGAAAATCCATGCAATCGAAAGCTCTAAAGTTTACACAATATAGTAAACTCAAAAAGATTAAGCCAGGGCAATTGATACGATCATGCTACTTGCTAGTGATAAGTGGAGCACAGTAGCACACTATCCTCAATAAGAAAGTTTGTTGCCAAACTCATACGTCAAAATTCACACCAAACATAGTAAACACTAGATTTCAAGGGGAGCCTCAAGCATATATCGTGCTACGGCTATAGCTTTAGAAGAGTTCACATTAAACACAACATCAAAAAAAAGTCGCTCCTTTGCCAAGATAAAAGCAAGCAAAATACATGGAGCTGCTCATGTCATGATTACTATCGTTTGTAAGCTCAGTTGTGTCATTGGCACCATGGTTGGATTCGATCATTAGATACCACTTAGTGAATTAAGTTTTCAATTGCAAATATATTCCATGCCATAACGCAAATAGTCTAACGACGCACGTTGATCTCAGGAAAAGATATAACTAGTTAGCTACTAACAAGAAACTAATGGAACAAGAGAAAAATGAAATAAAGAAAGACCACACATAAGCATACGCATAGCTTTCTAGACTCCGTTGGACTAAAAACCTTTTACCCTTGGGGCTTAACACTAAATGACCTAACACTCGTCTTCCTCATTAACACGAAACCCACGGAGACCCCCCGATGAGTGGCTGGAGGTGTCGTGAATTGTGGCGGCAGTAGATGGGGATGGTTAGGCAGAACATGAGGCGCCCGAGGCGCACAGCGTGTGGCTTAGGTCGCCTCGCGTAATCGCGTCGCCTGGGGTAGCCTGAGGAGCAGAGGGGATGGTTAGGCAGAACATGAGGCGCCCGAGGCGCACAGCCTGTGGCTTAGGTCGCCTCGCGTAATCGCGTCGCCTGGGGTAGCCTGAGGAGCAGAGGCTTGGGCCCTGGCTCACCTCGCGCCCCAGGCGTGCTTTTCAAAACTAACGAAGGGACAGGAGGTTGACTTTCAACCCTTTTGAAAATAAGATAATGAAAGAAAAATCATCATCCTTTAAGAAGTGTGTCGCATCCTTGATTAGTTGACAGCTTGACACTATTTATAAATAATTTTGTCCATCCTTCCACAATTCCTTTCTATGCAAGCAAGACCTATGGTTGAAGATAATTAGATGACAATGGTTTCTCTAAACCTTGCAAGGGAACCACCCAAATATTTTGCCTGCAGAGTTAGATAAGTAACTCTCTACCCCAAACTTTCAAGTTCATCGGACAAACCAACACAGCTCTTCTAGAACCCTTTAAAAACAAGAAATGAAAAGGATGCCATAATTCTTACTCCATAATGAAGAATGTCTATCTTGATTAATTGACGGTTTGACACCCTCTTAAATGGCTACTGTTCGTTTTTCCTTCCTATGAAAGACTCATTACTAAGACAACTCTTTTTTCCTTTTTTTTAGATAACATGAGTATCTGTGTAATCTCGGATACAGTCTCCTTCGGGGTAAGGCTGCATACATCAGGCCTCCTCAGTACCTCATCTGAGATGGGATTTCACTGGGTTGTTGTTGTAGATAACATGAGTATCTAGGCTTTGCCTAACTAATCAACCCCAAAGTTAATGACCGGTAAACATCCAGTGGGCCGAGGAGGAGCTCGAACTGGGGATTTCTGTGTAGAACTCAGAAGTCTTACTATATGAGCTACCCACTCAGGGTTAAGACGAATCCTTCTCTTATTGAAGTCTTCAATATCAGATTGCATCATATCTACTGAGTCAGTTTTATATATTAAAATGATGTTCCTGATTACAGAAACTT
>ONZK01000733.1:11799-31248 GCA_900322385.1 Pharnaceum exiguum | reverse complement strand
TATTTTAAGAAAACAAATAGAAAAAGAATTTGAATTTCTACAAAGAAAGATCAAGTTGGTAAGGATGCAAAGAAAATTCCATTTCGATCATTCTCGTCGATCGTAGAGAGCCCCTTTTCTATTCTGTACAAAAAAAATAGAGTAAAAAAAATAGTATACTAAATTGAAAAAACTAACTACAATTAAAATTATAACTAATACTAAACCGTCAAACCGACTTGAACTACGAAATTGAAATATAAACCCAAAAAGCTAAAGTGTAACACTACGGCACAAAACACATCCTTAATTCCTTATTGTTGTGTAGAATAACGTCAACATCTCTCACACGTCAACTGGAAACAGGGTTAAAGGGACTAGATTAACTGATTAGGAGAGATTGGTTGGGTGTTTCACTACTTGGCATTTGTCATTTCTCATGGTCATGCCAGCAGCCCAGCATGAATGAAGGACGGAGATCGAGCAAATAACTGATAAGTACTCCGTATGGAGAGCAATTAATACGACGGATTGTTTACCCAAAAAAAAAGAAGTAATACGGAGTATAACGTTTTCTTTTCAAAGGAAGAGAATCGAATCAAAGTCCTTTCTCCTTCTCACTTTTCTTTCCTTTCTTCTTTTTCCTCCCCCCTTTGCTTTCTTACAGTTTGTTACAGGCTTTCTTTTCCTTTGCCCAAGAAAATAGTCTTAAGTAAATGGAAAGGGGTTGCAAGAGAGTGAAAGTGAAGCTAAAGCACTGAAGTTTTCCTACCCTCCCTTAATCGGCTTGCTTATATTTGTGATGTCCTTGTATTTGTGAAGCTAAGGCCATATCTTGATCATTTATAGTGTGACATTTTAGTTTTCTTTTTTAAAGTTATGTTCTGTTTTAGTTATAATTTAACTGTATTCAAATTCTTTTTAGTTCAGTTGAATAATTTCAATTCAATTCATTCAATTCAGTTCATTTTAGACTCTAACGCGAACAAAACATACCGTAACTTGAAGAATTAACTCATATAAGTTGTTTCTGGAAAGTGCTACTCATTTAATTTACCGTCGGATACATCCCTTTCTGTTTCAAGTTGCATAAATATGGTATTTAATAATGAAAATCTTATATCGAAAGGACATAAACATATTTCCAATGAATTCATCTTGACAAGTTTTTTAGTCAATAATAGTTAATTTACTTTACAATTTACGAAGGAAAATAAAAATAAGAAGAATACAAAAGAGAGTAAATTAAGGTCGATTCTTTCTAAAATTAAATTTAGAAAAATTTGTGTGCACTCGCTTCATATATGAGACTGAGTAAGAGAGGTCATTAATATCCAGTCTCATATATGAAACGGGCTCACATAATTTTTTTTCCTATAAATTTTGCACTCATTATTATTCAGTTCAATAAATTTCTTTTGATAACATTTTGAGTGAATTAGTTTACTCATTTCAAAATAATTTTTTGCTTCTTTTACCTAGTTCTTAATTATTATTGTTTAGAGACGTGAAAAAAGGTTTGTAAGAGGGTGATATTGTATTTTTGTTTTACAATTATTGTATCCTGAAAATGTGAGGTCCAGTGCCTATGAAGTTGAAAGAGTTATCTCCATCTTTCAACTTTAGGTGATTATGGACTATAGTAAAATGGCTATGAAAACCTTCCGATACTTCTTATTTTTGGTGAAGTTGTTGGAAGTCAATACTTCAATGCAGCAATTGGTCAATCTCGGAAACAACCTCTCTGTTTTCTAAACAGGGGTAATTAAGGTTGCGTACATCCTGACCCGAGTACCCCCATTTAATGGGGATTTACACTCGATTGTTGTTGTTGTTGTATCCTAAAAATGTGCTTCATTTTATGTTGCATTTTCTGTTCATTGTAAATTAGCACATTCAAGCTTAAATTTATTTAGCACTTCCATTTAATTTCAGTCGTTTTTCAAACACAAAGAACAAGACTTAAGTTTATCATATATCTCTAAACTAATTATTTTAGGAAGCGTTGTTCATCAACAGAAACTTGAGCCTAACTTGAACTATAAAACTACACTAAAGTGATGATAATTGAAATTATTTAAAGCTATGATAAAATTAGCAATGGATAAAGCAAAAAAAGAAAAAATGAATTATTGCAGTACCTAATAAACAAAACACATCCTTAGATGAAACAAGTTTTTGCTGATAGGTGAAGCATTATTAATTAATTAATTAAAAAAGAAATAGATTTAACTTTAATTAAAGTTTAGAATTATTTTGAGAGAAGTTGTTAACTTATCTCAAAAAATGTATGAATCGAGCTTAAGTATGCACTAATTGATAGAACTGAATTACTAAGTTTTGCGTACATTATTTCGTTTTAAGTTTTGCGATTCAATTTTTGAGAAAAAATTGTGTTAATCTGTTTTATATATGAGACTGGGTGAGAATGGTCATTATTGTTTATGCGAGGGGTTGTTATTGTTTACACGAGGGGTAATTAAAACTAGTCTTATATATAAAATAGGTTCATATAATTTTTTGTGTTGATATGTAATTTAGTCTTTAATGAAATTTTGAATTTCTTTTCAGAGGGATATATTTACAGTGCAATTGAGCGGATAAATAATGATACTGAAAAAACTAAAGTTAAAGCTAGCAATGGAGATGGGGAAATGAGGACGGCATAATATGGTCAAATTAAATCTCGAAGACTTCTCAATTCCCATCATAAGCTTCGACTATCTTTATCGAAAACCTTACCAATTTCCCATCCCTTTTTCCTATGATTTTGAACTGTCATATATTCCCCTCTTTCCGCACTGAGCAAAATTATGAGGAGAGGAAAAGCAGGATAAAAACGAGAGTATTATTGTGGAGTGTGGACGTTCCTAGAAATTGTAGTCCATGCAACTTTCACGTCGATTTGAGCCTCGTTCACCTCGCCGAATCTAACGTGCACGAGCGACTCGGGAAGAAGTGAAATACTTGTACGAGTAACAATTACTATATGGTTCACCCAAAAAGTGAAAAAATAGTTAGTGAATTACTGTATTAAGAATATATTTTTTAAAAAATATTATTTTGCATGATTATTATGGTTCATATATAAATTGTTTTATGTTTAAACTCAAACGCTCCAAAGCCAACGTGTCGTTCCGTTATGGGTTCGGGTTTGACAGAATTATTACCTTTTTTTTGGTTCGGTAGTTTTTGAGTTTCAAGCCGACTTTCCTTATTCAACACCTAATATTATCGGGTTGGGTTTTAGATCTTTTTCTACTGGTAAATTTATGTTATATCTACTCAAGCTCTTACTCGTCCATACATTTACCTAAATTAATTATTCTGGATTGTAGAAGTTAATAATATAATTGGCCCAAATTACAATTATAATTAATTGACAACTTAACTATGGAAGACAAAAAGCCAATCTAATGATGTTGTAAATATATTGCATTCTATGCATGGTACATTGCTACATCATTTTATGAAAGAAAATTGACTTTTCTATACCTAATGTTAAATTTGATCAACACAAATCTAACATATAAAAATAGATCTTATTTAGCCGACCAACCGTGAAGTCATTACTCTATCTTTTTGAGAACAAGTAGTTATTCTTACTCATTTCTCTCAATGATAAAAATTTAATTTAAGAAAACATCAAGTAAATATTATCATGAAATATTTTGAAGTCAAGCAACGGCAGAGATATTAAACTAATAAGTCCTCCTTAGGAAATGTACAATGAAAGCCACTTTCTATATTAGCTTGGATGTGTCATACTGTTATGTCACTTTGGAGCAACTTTATAATGTTTTTTTGATGGAAAACAGCTTCCTTGAGAAATAAAATAAGACAAAAAAGAATAAGAAAAAAAATAAAATAATTTTGGGTGTTATTCACTTAATTAAGAGTGAGATAGAAACAAAAATAAAAATAAGAATTAAAGCAACCTTGAGAGAAGTTGCTTGCCTTTCCAAGTCTCTTGACCAATCAACTTTTATTTTTATTGTGCAATGGTAAGCAACTTCTAAGTTAATGCCAACTACGATCAAGACAACTTCTAAGCTATTAATTGTGTATGTCCTTACACATCTTCCCTGTATAATCAAGTACACACTATTGCATCTTATTGTTTTTCAACAAGTCTTTGCTACACCGGGTGTACCTGTACACCTTGTGAATTTATGACTAATTACAAAGGCACTGACTAATGGCATTAAAAATGTGACTAATGATATATATTATAATACTAGATATAAATTCTAAGGTGTACCCGTACACCCCGTGTACCTAAGAATTGGAGATTGTTTTTGGTGTATATTGCACCCTATTGTTTGACACAAAAACTTGTACGAAGATCATTCAAACTCGATTACAAGCGCTCGAGCAGTGGTACAAATACTGATTTTCGGGACGATATTGGTTGAGTACCTTTGTAAAGACTAAAAACTAATTAAATAACGAGACAAGTATTCGATATTTGACCGTGAGACAAAGGGGCCGGGCCCCTGCATTTGATCTTTGTTTTTCGGCTAATTAAGTGGAATTAGGGTTGTTTTAAGTTCCCTTTTGACTTGTATGGGACATATATGAGCTTCAAAGTACAATATATAAGAATATTCAAAATTCGAAAGCAACCTTCAATACCAAAGAATCCATTTGATCTTTTTGTTACGTAAGATATATTTACCAAGAGTGGGGTCAAATTAAATTCTCGTAAGATAAATTTCGATGCTCTGGATATTCATCATGTCGGCTACAAGGATGGAGGCATGCCAAGGATGGACGTATGTTCTTTCTTATCCAATCCTCAATCAATGATAGGTAAACTGTTGTGAATGTCCTCCCACATTGAAGAGGGAGAACCTTTGTTGATAACAAGGGACTATAATATGTGTGTGTGTTGTGGTGACAAAATGTCCCTTGGTTGTGTAAAAGAGTTAGAGGTGTTTATAAGTGTAGTGAGCCCTCTACCCATGGCCAATTGGTTTTGGGTTGGATCTCACAAGCTTGTAACACCTCTTCGTGGTTCCAGTTTAACATAAACCCTTAAGCCACTTCTTTAATGCCCAACTTCAAGTGCTTCTCGATCTTTTGAGTACTGCATTTGAGATTCTTGGTTCTCATCAATGAAATGGCTGGTTTCACTCGGGAAAAAAAGGGGGAAATAAAGCAATTTAATGGCAACTCACAAAAGTCACAATACACACTTCTTCCACCCTTCAAATATGTTTACAGTTTTTCCCAACCATCTCATGTTTACACATTCATTTTTGGCAGCACTTCTACAGTGCACCTGGTATACCATGTGCCACATCATCACTTTTTTTTTAAAAAGAAAATATTGTGCTAACTAATAAGCAACGTAACTATTGATTATACCGGGGTAAGACTGCGTATATTAGACCTCCTCAGTATCCCATCTTAGATGGAATTAGACTAAGTTCGTCATTGTTGGTTGTTGGTTGTTGTTGGTTGTTGGTTGTTGTTGTGTGACTCTTGATTAATAGAAATATTTATATAACTAATAGAAATCCCAATATGACTAACATCAATATTCATATGACTAATAATTTGCACCAAATGTGTTGCTCTTATAAAGATATTTTTTGTCTTCAAAGCCAATTTCCACTTGTAAAAAGTAAGGTGTATCATTTTTGGATATCTTTAAGTGGCTTAAATTTGATCGATCTTATTCTTCATTAATAAAGCTTAATTATACAAATTTTACTACCTTAAATTACATGTAAAATGGAGCACCCAATGAATGAGGATTACACTCGGTTATTAATATACCATTTGGGTACCTGACTTATAACATACTACCATATCAGTACCCATTTTTTTCAATATTCCATTTTAGCTATCTGAGTTTTTTTGACATTGTACTAATATGGGTACCTGTTATGACGCGTTAATATTTTCCTTTTAAAGCTATTACGTGTCAAACAGTGGTTGGTTGGAGGCAAAAGAATATGTGAAATGACTATTATATCCTTAGTATAAGTTATCTCCATCATTTTTTATAAGAATTATACTATTTTGGGTACTTGACTTACAGCATAGTAACAGATAAGTATCGATTCTTTCCAATATACCATTTTGGGTACCCGAGTTTCTTGACTTTGTACCAAAATAGGTACCCAAGAGGTTTTCCGCCGAAAAAGCGATAATTTGCTGGGGTGTTCGTCTATTTCAGGGATACTTGGGTAAATTTCTCTCATTCTCGTGGGTCATTTTTGGAAACAGTCTGCTTCGAATTAAGACTGCGTATATCAGACCTCCTCAGTACCCTATATGAGACGTGATTACACTTGATAGTAGTAATAGTTGTTGTTCTTTTATAGTATAGTTATTATTATAGTAATGAGCGGTGACTTAGAGATGATTATTTTTTGGATGGAAGACTTAGAGATATGATTACACCTTCGAGTTTGTGATTCAATACGCAACTCAACATATAGATGTCAATCATCAACGCGAGAGTCCAGACCCTTGCATTCATTTGGAAACTTTGGGCGCATCAATACTATCTAGGTCACGTGTAGTCACACGATACACCAGAGACCAAAATAATTAGCTTGTAGAAAGCCATGCAAGAGTTAGCAAGACTCGCATAGGAGATGGCAAAACTTTTGAATAATTAGCTAGCGAGTAATCTTTTTTATTTGTTCATTGAAGAGTACAGGGTACTTAACTAGAAGCTTTAGTATCTGAGGGGCAACTATGTAACTTTTTTTGAGGAGTATATCACTTTTTTTTTTGATAGTTCCCCCCTCTCAAGAACCTTTATCAGAATTCAAAAATCTCTCAACAGAATCTCAGTGTATGATATATATACGAGTACTTCTTTCTATAAAAATACATGCAATCTCTTTGATTGTTGTACTAGTACTATTATTCTACTGTGAAACTTTTGATGGGATTATTTCTTTGTTCAAGGAAGCCAGCTCAAGGATTTGAAAAGGAACATTCTTTCTTCCCTCACTCCACTCCTCCCATCAGTTACCTCACCTCTTCTCGATTTTCGAGGTATTTTTTCGCATGTTATATAAACCATGCTGATTACCCCAAACCAATCAACCCATCCATTTCTTGAACTAGCTTAGCTAGCTCTTAACTTCTTTGTTGTCTGTCTCTATAAATAGCACTCGAAACCTAAATTACAGACTATATACTGTAGCTTCTTTTGTTCTTAATACCCTCAACATTTCAAAGGTAAGCCTTCTCAATTTTACATTACAAGTTGAATTCTCAGGATTATATTTTGTACATTGCCTGTCAAACTATGAAGATTATTATGTTTTACAAAACTAAACAAAGCCATCACTTTCTTATTCTAACTTTGACCACAATTAATCTCCTTATGTTCCACAAAACAAGGAAGGGTACATGCTGAGGGGTTAAGGTGTTTAGTTCTTACCAGCGCAGCTAAATGAGCAAAGAAAATTAGAAAAATAACTCATCAACCCATGTGTATTCAACTTAAATATATTCACACTTGGCTTTTAGCAACATTCTAATTGCTTCTTTGGTTTGTCTTATGTGTATATTATATACATTACATACTTCGACGTACGGCACCACAGTTTCCACTATCAAATATATGTACTTCTAGCCACCTTAAAATGAGGGGAAAAGGCTGTAGTTTGGTACGGCGGTAGATCAGAGTTCCAATTAACAAGTACATGACTTCTCCAATAGGTGTGCCAAACTCAGCCTGCTCAGCGCAGCCAAGTTTAGGGTAGTTTGTGTCAATTAAATTTACTACGGAGTACTTATTAGTATAGAAAAACATGTCTGTTTAAAACAAGTTAAAGTATTTTCTAAGTAGATGGAATTCAGAAGTCTGCGTCATATAGCCATGAGAGTTTACTGTTTTAATTGTGTGTTATACCTTAACTTTTAGCCTCTTTATAGTTTATAAATTATAATTCAACAATTTAAAAAGGTGTAACTCGTTGCACACAAAGTGTACGAGCATACATTAGTCAATTCGATCTCAAAATTGAACGAAAGAATAAGCATTTGAAGACTAATTTACTTGGGCAACATTATAGGTGAAAACATGCATGTGCCAAACTATCAGTGTATGTTTGCTTATCTTTGAGGAAGCTTTCTTGATCTTTTTCCTATAGGAAGTCCAACCATTTATTTTGACATACGTACCAAATGGTACGCCTTTATAGTCTTTTGAGTGAACAAACAAGCTAAGCGAAAATGCTTGTTGGCCTTGTTTTTTCAGAGCATAAAATCATGAGTAGGCCAGGAGACTGGAGCTGTAGGTCATGCAACCACCTCAACTTCCAAAGGAGGGACTCTTGCCAACGCTGCGGAGATTCACGTCCCAACAGCGGAGGCGGCGGCGGTGGCGGTGGTGTTGATTATGGGAGCTTCGGAAGGTCGTCATTTGGTGGTGCAGGCTTTGCAGGACCCGATGTAAGGCCTGGGGATTGGTACTGCAGCGTGGGCAACTGTGGAGCTCACAACTTTGCCAGCCGGTCCAGCTGTTTCAAGTGTGGTGCCTTCAAAGAGGAGCCCGGGTCTGGTGGAGGGTTCGACGGTGATAACATGGGTCGCTCCCGTGGCTTTGGGTTCGGTGGTGGTGGTGGTGGTGGTAGCAGCCGATCCGGTTGGAAATCTGGTGACTGGATTTGCAATAGGTACGTATGAACTCTTGTCTCTTTCATGTAATCTATATGCATGATAGTCATTTTCTTATTAAGATCACCTGCGAGCAATCGAGCATGAGTGGATGACCTAGTCACCTAGCGCTGATGTTAACTACGTACATCAATCTTATTTGGTTGATTGTACTTACGGCCGTCTAGATTGATAGATACCCGGCCCCCAGCAATTATGATTAAGAGCATACAAAAATCTAATTAATTACTACTACGTACGTAGGTCGGGATGCAACGAGCATAACTTTGCCAGCAGAACCGAGTGCTTCCGATGCAGCGCCCCTAGGGACTCGGGCAGCAATCCATCGTATTGATCAAACTTCAATTTCCCCGGCCACAAATGTTCTGGGTATGTATGCCCTTTACTTAATTAATTTATACCACAATTGTAAAAAGTTTAATTTGTTTTTTTTTGTTTTTAATATCATAATGAACCCACTTTTTAATTCTATTTTGCCATCTCGGCTAACTCTCAACCCTCTAGAAGTTTGTTTGTTCATTCAGGCCGTGTGATTTTGTATTTAGCTAATGGCACTAGTTATTTTATTAAAATGCATCTCTCATCACGCAGGAACACTTCAATCGGAAAGGGAACATTTGTAGTTACTACAGAGCTGCGGACTCCTTTGGCGAACAAGATTCTACTCATTTCAATCATCTTCCATTATTTTCTGCTTCTAGAGCTTTTTCTTCTGCTAGGTTTGTCCAGATTGCTCATGCTGACTATAACAAATTAGGGCTTTTAGAGACAATTATTTTGAGAGCTTACATTTAATTTTGTTTGTTTTCAGTAGCATGATGATTTATCTGGCTGGTTACGTTGTTACAAAATCTAGGCTCAAATCTTTGTTTTAAGTTAGTTTAATTTATGTTAAGATTATCTCCCGTCTTCATTGTCGTCATGTACTTGATGTTTCATGTCCTACTGAATTTCCATCAAGAATCTGCATCAATTCCATTTCGAATATTTCTTTCTTTAGCTCGGAGTTTGCCTCTTTTAAGTCTACGGGGTAACGTTTAAAATAATTTCTACTCGTATGACTTTAAAAATAAACTCCAAATCCATTCTGCAAAGCTGTGTCCAAAGCTTTATGAACCACAGTATGAACTATTGGGGCTTGTAGCATCTCACACCCTAAGGTTTGGGTGGTGTGACAAACTACACCTTTAAAGTTTACATGTTACAAGTTCTACCCTAATTCATTTTTTGGTTGCAAACTACACCCTTTTTCTATATTACCCCAAACACCTCTCATAAAAAAAATACCTTACGTGTAAAATATAAATGAATTATACTTTTTTCTTTTCCAAATGCTCAATAAAAATAAATATTATTATTGTAAAAACTATTTGCATGTCACTAACTTAATAAGACTTCATTCGTGAAATTGAACTAATCTAACTAAATAGAATGGTAGTAGAAATATAACTAATATTGAATTGTCACACTACATATGAACTAATTAAATACAACCTTTAAAGATTTTTTTAGTTCATCTGCATTGTGTACACTTCAATTTTGTTCAATTTAGTTCAATTCAACATCAGTTTAAGTTTCAATTGTCAATCAGTTTCGTCAAGCTCAATTTAGTTCATTTTTTTTAGTTTGTCGATGACCAACTAAACATACCCTTAGCTTTACAAAAAGATATTATTTTTTTATACCCAAAACCATTATTTCATTAAAATTATTTATTTGTACTAACATTCAAAAATAAAAAAGTAAAAATTCATTTATATTTTATAAACACTTATTTTTATAGAATGCGTTTGGAGTAGTTTAACAAAAGGGTGTAGATTGTAACAAATTCACAAATTGGGGTGTATAGCGTTACAAATAAACTTTGAGGGTGTAACTTACTACAACCCCCAAATCTTGGGGTATAGGATGCTACGAGCCCGAACTATTGCTTCAAATTAACATGCGTATGTGTTTTCTAGTAGAGAATGAAGATGTTGCACGTAATCAGAGACATCTAAATTAACATGTGTATGTGTTGTCGAGTAATTAACTACAGTTGATAAATCAAAAGAACAAAAAGAAAAAGGAATGAAGAAGGTGACCTCGATGAGCTGAGTCGATGTAACTATACAGACTCAGCCCGTCTTCCGTGCACCGGGTGTATATATATACCCTGTGCCACGTCAGAGACATTAGTCATATAAAAGATTTCACTAGTCATATTACTACTAGTCATTAGTCATATAAAAATGTCCATTAGTCATTAGTCGCATAAAAATATCCATTAATCATTAGTCACATAAAAATGTCCATTAGTCATATATAAACGATGACGTGGCACATGGTGTATATATACACCCGGTTCACATAAGACTTAGAGATACAGACTACAGTCGTCGGTTCCTATTGTAATTGAAATTTATTGTGTTTGTTATATCAACCAATCTATATCTTATATATTAAAGTACAAACCTTGTCAATTCAACGGAGTGTCATCTCTTATGTGAATATTAATGCACTGTCTAGTTTCATATTGTATAAGTTTTTTTTATAAATATCTATATATACTACTCTTATATATCAAACAATCCGTCCAAATTTTCACATAATCAAAATAACAAGTGGCATATGACATGACTATACATTCACTCATTTGTCCAAAGTTGTATTTTCACATAGTTTCCTATTAAAGAGTTTTTTTTTAAACATAACTAACATCTTTTTAATTTTTACCACAATATTTAGCATCAATAAAGTAAAATGGAGAAAACACATAAAATCCTCTAAAAATAGTGCATTAAATATGTGCACATGCAACTGTTGAAAAATGAACACCGAGGACCAATCTATATATTTCAATTTGTTAATAACCTCTTTTTCTGATGATAATATGTATATCAATATTTCATACAAGTTTCTATTTATTCATATCACTTTTATTTAATTTGCCTAAACACTAATTGTTTTTATATCTCACAATAACAATTTTAACTCTTAACTTTTTAAAGTCCCCTGCATCGACACAGGGTTACTAACTAGTTATTACGTAGTGTTTCATTTCAATTAGTTTAGTTTAGTATTCATATTAGCTAAATTCAGCATATAGTCTAGTGCCAAGTTGATGCGTGAAATATTATTAGGAATTTATGCGAACGTGGATTTATATAATAAAACACTCTTCTTTTTTTTTTTTTGCTTTAAGGTAAAATTTTTTTAAAGAGTTTCTTCGGCAAGATTATCGAAGATTAAGTTGTAGCTAACCTAAAGACTAAGTTGATGTTGAAGCAGTAGGTGTTTAGGAGTTGTAGCTGTAGTTGTAGATTTATTAATAATTTAATTGTAGTGTTGATCGTATGAGTAGCTATAGCTGATGCTTTTAATTGAGAAATGAGAAGAAAGGATATATTTATTGAAAAATGAATTAAATTTTTAAAGGTGGAGGTTGGCAATGTTTAATTTATAGTAATGTACGTAAAGGTGAAATGTGAAAAACTTATTGACATGATGAGATAAATTATTTGATAAACTACCCCATGCAGCTTACAAGATAAGATGAATGTAACTTATTTGCATAGGCTAAGCTGATCTTATAAGTTAAGCTTAAGATTATTGACTAAGATGGGGATAAGATGCAAAACGAACAAGGCCAAGAATAGCCAGTGACGAAGTTAAGAATTTGCCTTAGGAAGATGAACGTATTCAAATGACAGTATGACACCAAACTCATATCCCTTGAAGGGCCATTCCATAAATAAAAAAAATGATACCAACTCAAATAATTGCTTACTACTTAAAAAAATAATTACAATGAAGCATTCAAATTAAAGATGTTCATAGTTCTACAATAAATTACAATTGAAAAAATTGTTATTAACCATTTAGCATGAGTACGTCATGAATACACATATGGAAACCCTAATATGATGGGTACATCCTTAATGTCCAATCATAGTTATAAGATACAAAATTAGATCAGGCAACTAAGATGTTGAATAATTCAATTGAACCTCTATGATAATTACTCCCAGTCTCAATTTCAATCATTTAATCAAGTAAAAAATAATTGAGTAAATAGCAAAAATTAGAAATAATACCTTTAAATTACTAAAAGGTAGCTTTCTATTGTTACAATATTGTAATTTCTTTTTTGAGGGACATATGTCCGTCTCTTTTATAAAGGCAGCTCCGCCCTTTCTATATTTATTGTATTGAAAACACTCAAATACCTAATAAAATGTGCTTTCCATCTAATACTCTAATAGTGAACGTAGTCAAAACAATGTTGGTGAACCTCTCTAATCTCTTTGTAGATAATTTGTTTCTTTACTTATTTGTGTGCATTCGTTATAAGTTAATTATAATAACACTAGTAAAATATAAAACAAGCAATATGTGGACTGTACTGAAGTTCGTACCAAATGATATATATTTTGATGAAATGAGGGTTTTCTTTCTTTTTTTTCCAATGGGAGTGGCGGTATAATGAGCACTTCATTCCTATTGTGATGAGTATTTCATTGGAAAACTCTAGCACTTGTTGGTTTAGAAATAAAATGTTGTATAATACATATATATATTCACTGCATCAGTCAGTAGCGGCACTACATACCCAAGGGGCATGAACATAGGAGTTGAAACTTGAAACATTGTATTCATTTATATTAATCTTCATCTCCTAGCTCACACGCTGAATGAAAGATCAAAGATGCATATCAAACCACTGGAGCAACCATCAATTTACTGTGTGCGAGAAAGATTGACTCTGTTCAATAATTGCAAATGCAAATGATCAGAATATTATGATCAATAAAGTGTCAACAACTCAAAAACAATAGCAAATCATCTTCTTACGTGCGTACTTGAGTTAAATGATTATGATGAATAGAATTCGCTTTACTGTTACACAACGAAAATGACTGAACTTCTTCTTTAAGGAGTCTCAGATCACCATGCATGCTAAGCTACATGGTGTCTAAATGCAATCAAGTACGTTTAAGATAATGGAAAGTGACTACTAATGACTAACCAGGGCCCTTCGGCTCATTCAGGTTTTAAGTTACTAACTGATGAGATAAAGTGAATGACCGAGCGAAGTAACGAAAGAAAGTGATTTAAACTGATGACTTGAGCAGAGTTCATATATATATAACTATATGAGCTAATTAGCATGATTCAGCATTTCAGCTGCACTAAAATTATTAAGTCGCACTTAATAAGTATATATATATATCCTCGTATGAGGCTAGTTATATTATCAAACAAACTAATTGACATAGGATTCCAAAGCTTTTGAAGGCAGCTGCTTTTATCTAGTTCCTCCTCATTTGACCTCTATGATGAGGATATCCTTAAGTATATAAAAGTTAAATGGTCAAAAAGGGGCCAAGACATTCATTAGTTGTTGTTTACTACCCTCCATTACATGACTTTTTGTAAGATTCTTGTCTACCTTTAAGCTAGCTTTATGTTTGCTTCATGTGCTCAATTTACATTCCTTAGTTTTAAGACTTATAAATCGTATCAAACGGGACCAACACAACTTTTGTAGGATGTATAGAGGGGTTTTGGTGCTCTTTGCTAGACACTGCATAGTTAACTGCAAATCATGGTTGCTTAGGGTGAAGGTAACCAGTTATGTGATATTGTGATGGAAAAATCAGATAGAGCAAATTGGATTAATAACTTCATCAAATTACAACTTTTCTAAATGACAATGACAATATCTCATTGATCGATATAAGAGATAATTGGATAATACATCTTGATTGTAAAACAAGAAAAGAAAAAAAAAAGATGATTAAGTCAATTTTGATGAAGAATACAAGATAATTATTTAACTTACCGCAAGTGCATGCAAAAAAAATTATTCATCTGTCAGTAATAATACTTTGGGGCTTAATTGGGCAATAAAATCTAGATAAATAAATACTAATACTATAATTGTAACTATAATTGTAATTATCCAATGGAGTAACTATCTAATACTATAATTATTGTAACTATCCAATTTTATAAGAGAGAGAGAGAGAGAGAGAGAGAGAGAGAGAAATAAAAAAAAGGATGTTACAATAGAAAAATAAAAAGTAATGTGCCAAGCTCGTACTCGGATCCATAAATCATATTAATATATTTGTAGGGAATTATATTAAGTAAAAAAATATTTGGTAGTATTAATAAATGTAATAAGTTTAAGGGTCAAGGGAAAACAAATAAAAGATAATAATACTGTAATAATATTGTATCATATACATAGTAACTTAACTTTTTATTTTTTTGTAAACTATGGTGAATTACTTTAAGAAAGAAAATAATTTTAATTGAGTAGTAGACTAATATTTTATTGAGTGATAGAATAATTTTCGATGTAACATATAATGGTAATTATATAAGGATCGGATGTATGTACCTACTACTAAGGATATTTCAACAAGTATTGGTGTTGTGGTTGTGTGGAAAAACATGTATAAGTAATATTAATTAATCCTAGCAAAATGTAGTAATCAATCCATTACGATACACTTAATTGATGGTATTATTCTCCAATAAATTAAATTTAATTTCATTTTCTGAAAGATTGGTAATGGTAATAATTATCATATCTCAATATTAATATGCAAAAAAAATCCAAGAAGTGCGAAACAGAAAATTACAAGTTATCAAATGGATATCATTGACAATGTGGAGCGACTATTATTGCCTATAAAACATTAATAAATTTCATTTAATATTCATAATTAAAGTCTTCCTAGCATGCCAAATCGGAACTAAAATGGGATAGAAAATGAGAATACAATACATCCGAAGTTATCTTTCTTTTTTTTTTAAAAAAACCATATAGGTATATCTAAATTCTTTAGGTTAGGTCAACTCTATTCGCATCGGTCGGCCCACTAAAAGGTGAAGTACTCCCATCAAATAGTTTCTCCATTAGTAAAGCTCAAAATCGAGCCCTTATTATTATTTTTTGGTATGAAGGGGGGACTATGCCCAAAATCGAGCCCTTTAATCATGAACAAGAATTACAATTTTTGGCCCACAATGGCAACAAGTCTATGTCAATTTAAAGGACGTATTAGAGATGGTGATTTGGGTTTTTCTTATCACAACACTGTAATGGTCAAACTGATTAGCAAAATCTAGGCGGCTTTTTACTCTGATCTTTACACGCAGAAAAGGAAAAGGAAAAGGAAAAATGGCTAGCCCTTTTTGGGAGTTTTGATTCTCTCGTCTACATTTTAAACCATGCCTTGTATACTTGGTGGGACGGGTTTGACCCTTGTGCATTGCATGCTGTCGATAGCTAGCAATTGCTTATGCGTTTACTTCAGAGGTCCTAGTTGGATCTCAAAAAACAGAAGTCCTAGTTGAAAAGCTAATCAAAAGCCAATTAACTAGTTCATTGACGGCCTAGTTTGGCTTATATAAGTTGTTTATATTGCTCGAAGTCCCAAGTCTATGGTTGTTTGTTTTTTCAAAATTTTATAGTACACTATATTTAGATGGACAATGATATACATACATTAGGTGCATGATTATAAAATATACATCACCAAGCATTATAGAATCTTTGTTAATAACATTTTGGTGGGAATTTGATCGATTTAGGCGGGAAAATAATATGACAAATTAGGAACATATGTTATACGTAGAAATGGCATATAATCCATGATTGATTGATTCATACTCCATATCTAAACATTAATGTGTCTATCATACAACCGTTGTATACTCCAGACTCCCAATTAAAAAAATACCCAACTCTACTCCTTTTTAAAAACCGTAATTCCCCACCCACCCTTTCCTTCTCATTTTCCCAGCAACATAACCCAATCCCCCGTCTCTCTCCTCTTCTCCTTCCCCTCCTCCATTTCACTTTTCTCTACACACAACCAAAACCTCCGTTTCATTCTCTCTCCTCATCCACATTTTCTTACCTATCAAAAAACTACTCTCCCTCCATAAAACAAACAGCCCCACTTCACTTTCTGTCTGTACAAAAAACCCCTAACCACACACTCTCTCCTCACAGAAATAATCAAACAATGGTCACAAAATAAAGCCAAAGGGATCACAAATTAAAAAATAAGTGGTCACAAAATGCGTTTGAGTGGTCCACAAATTGAGGTTAAAGGATCACAGATTGGCAATGTTTGTTTGCGATGTTAGGCGACGTCGTTGAATGGTGGCGGTTGTGGTGATGGGCGGTAGTATTATATATAGATCGAGTTCGGGTTTGGTGTATGGGTTTGAGTTTGAGAAAAGAGAGGTTGGTTGTTAGTGTTAGTGTCCAGTTGGGGACGGTGGTACAGGTTGGCTAGATGTGGTGTTGACGGCGACAATGGCGAGTGGTGGTGAAGGCTGAGAAGGTGGCTAAAAGAAGAGAGAGAATGTAGATCTGTTTTTTTTTAAGTCTTTTTTTTTTTGAAAAGGAGAGTACCATGCTTGGTACACTCGGTTTTATAAGAAATTGCCTCCAATTAAGCATATCGTCACATTATTCAAGCATCCTTTTATTTTTCTTTTTAATTGAAATACTAGATTTTAAACCCGTGTGATGCACGGGAATTCATAATTTACTCAATATATATTCTACTATGTTGTGTATGGATTATAAATTTCACAAAGTAGACATATTTTGGTACTAAACATAATATGTTGCAAAAAAAAAAAAAACTTCGTCATTTTTATGTTAATTGTTTTCTAAGCCTTTATTATAATTTTATTAGGTTTACAAAAGTTTGAGTCTACTTATATACGATTTAGAAACTGTGTATGTAGACTTCTTCATTTTAAGTGATGTTGTGGGAAGTCAATATTTCAATGCAACAATGCATTTAGGGTCAATCCCATAGGCAACCTCTAACAGGGGTAAGGTTGCGTACATCCTAACCCCGAGTACCCCATTAAATGAGAATTACGCTCGGTTGTTGTTGTTGTATGCAGAGTAATGTGCGTACTTGTTTTCATCTTGAGAATAACGCACTTCAACATTTTTTTCTTTTTAAGGACTTAAAAGTTGGCTTTATTAATGCTCTTAAGTTGAAATCTTATAGAAAGTTGATTTTTGTTTGTTACACATGTTGAACTCTTACACATTTTTAATTGCATATCATGTACGCACTTTCTTTTAAGTTTGATTTTTTTATGTTTTCAATCATTGGTTATAGAAAGAGTGATTTATTTTTAAGTTGTGAACTTCTTTAATTTCGTTTAAATTGTTGTACTCAATATTACAAAGCTCACAAAAAAAAACTCAATACCAGTCAACAAATTAAACTTTATTATACTAAAATAAAAATTATTGACCAAAATGAAAATAATGTTGAATATCATTATGGAGAATGTATCAAAAGAAATTTAATGTGGTTATATTCCTTGCAATTGAGTACACACAATTTAAGTTGTGCATCGCACGGGTCTCCATAACTTAACACAATTTATATTCCATGTCATTGTGAATAACATTTAAAAAAAGACAAAAAATTGTAACAGGTCTCTTTGTTTTTTACTCATTACTCAACACTTCCTTACATAAAATTTCCTAAAACCTATTTTAGCCATATAGTACTGTAGCTTAAAATACCCAAATAGACACCTTTGTAACTTCTAAAAAAAAGAATTTAAGTTGATTAATACAATAAGAACATTTACTCCTTTTCGTTATTGAAAGGTAGTATGAAATATAACGTTTTATATTTTCATTAAATTTTACTTTGTTAAAGGGTAAATTTGAGATTTTAAAGCCAAATTTTCTAAAACCCTTATAACGAATAATTGTACGTAATATATTTAAAAAATTACTTAAGGTATTTTGTTTATAAAATAGCCCAAAATAAGCCAGCTACTTTCAAATTTTCCTTTTCAATAGTAGAAATCATTTCCTTTTTTATTTCTGTAGTAGTATGTAATTTGTCATATAAAGTTATTGGCCGTATTTAAAAATTTATAAGGTTAAAAGTTTGAAAACATGCTAGTGGTACTTATTTATTAATTATTATTTTTTATATTCAATACTAATATAAAGAAACTTGACAGTGTGTAAGCGCTTGTTTGGCTATTTTATAAGGTTAGTTATTTGTCATCGTCGACTGTTTTTTTTTCTTCTTTTGCTATAATTTAAAAAGTCTATCTCAACCTATTTAAATTTAATTAATCGAAGTGATCTAATTTATTCTAACTGTCACTTTTGAAACTATTTAATTGGAAGGGTTTGTTCTCCTGCATTGAATTGAACTAAAGTTTAAAACCGAATTGAAAGTTCCTTAAAAATGGACTAAATTGAATGGTAGCCTTTGTTGAAAAGGAAATATTAAAATATAATTAATCAAGTGATAGGAAACAAAAAGGGTCTATACAATAGGAGTCGATAAAATTTGATCAATCTAAACTAAATTGAATAGATCTTTTATACTGCTAAATTGAAATTAAACCTCTGAATTTGAACTGAATTTAAATATAATTATATAAGTTGTAGAGGAAACTCATTAATTGTACTCAATATTACAAAGCTCACACACAAAAAAAAAAACTCAATAGCCCTCATCAAATCAAACTTTACTTACTAAAAACGAAAATTTTTATTGACCAAAATGAAAATAATGCAGAATATCGTAATGGAGAATGTACCATAAATATTTGAAGTGTAGAAAAAAAAATTAATGTGGTTATATTCCTTGTAATTGAGTACCTCTGTTCGGTTCTTCGTTAGAATATAAGGTTGAAATATTTTGTTAATGCAAAACATATTGTATGGAATGCTCATACACAATAAAACATGCGTAAATGACCAGCATGACTCCTCATACACATTGTGTATTGTATAGTATAAGACACTCG
>ONZK01000728.1:43362-59022 GCA_900322385.1 Pharnaceum exiguum | reverse complement strand
GTGTACAGAACACTTGTGCAAATCCACTCCAGTACGTACTCCACAAACGCACTATGTCAGCAAGTTCGACCTAACCGGTCCGTTAAGTGAGGATGAATAGAAGATATTCATTCATAATTTCATACTCCGTTTGCTGCAGAAAGTAGAAACTAAGCGAACAAACTAAGCGAACATTGTTAGAGTTATTGTGTTATATTAGGTTTAGGATTCTACCTACCTTGATAAGTAAGCTATTGTATTCTATATATGGGGGCTTCCCCACTTCTGTACTTCTACAACAACATCAATATACTATACTAACTTCTACCTTCTACATATTATTCTGTTATGGTATCAAGAGCAGTTAGATTTTGAGTGACCTAAACATGCTTCCGCTTAGCCGGTGACGGACCTAGCATATAGCCGTCATCGGACTGCCTACAAAATTCTTCTTTCTTTTTCTAACCGTAAACACAAATTCTACCCTTCTTATTGCCTTCACCATGTACTACCCTTCTTTTCTGCCTCTATCGTTTCTGCCCAGAACTATTCTTCTCACGCGGTGTTTGTTGGCTCCTTCTTATTATATGATGGTCGATTGATTGATGGACAATGTCCTTTTTCTTGTTTCTGTCCTATGGGCCATGAGATACTGCGTAATACTCCTCTTATTACTCCATCGTTCGGTGTTTGCTTTTGCCCCGACGAGTGGTGTTTCTTTTTGAGTTCCTGGTTACTATGTATCCACTCATCAAACTACTACTACTATTATTATTATTCTGGTTCTTTTATAATTATCCTTTTTATTATTACTACTCGTATTACTTTGCTATTCTTCTAAGTATACTACACTCTATTAATCTTCTTTCTATTCTTTATTCTGGAGTGGCCGTACTTATGGCTTATACACTTTGGTGTTGGTCATTATATTTTCTAGTAGTACTACTATTATTCTACTTCTATTATTGTTACTATTATTATTTCTAGTCTACTACTACTACTTTGGTGTTGCCTATTTTCTAATACTACTACTTCTCTTAATACTACTCTCTACTCTACGTTGCTCCTCTTTGGTTCTTCTACTACTATGATTTCTGATCGTCCTCCTATACCGGTTCTACAATGGTATATTGTGCCCTATGCCGTTTCTACCAATTTTTTATATTGAAGATCAAGTGGAGATGTTTCTACTTATTGTCCAATCGTAGCGTTCGTTCTAGCCGCTACGATTGCGGGGGAGTGTTAGAGTTATTGTGTTATACTAGTTTTAGGATTCTACCTACCTTGATAAATAAGCTATTGTATTTTAAATATTGGGGCTTCCCCACTTCTGTAATTCTACAACAACATCAATATACTATACTACCTTCTACATATTATTCTGTCAAACATCGTTGTTACTCAGTTTCTACATCGTCGCAGTCGTGTTCATATTGATAAGGACCTGCTAAGTGCTAAAGCCTAAAGTGAAAGTTGTTTTTGACCATTGCGAATTCGACAGTTATATGTTGGTTGGTAAGAACTAAGAATTAAGAGAAGACATCAACTGCCTTTTTAAGTTTGATAAACTGATGAACTGCATAGGTAAACAAAGAGAAATTCATTCAACGGCAATTCGTGCCTAAAAAAGGGCTAAGTAGAGCTTCTAAGTTCTAAGCATACTGACACTATTAGGCCTTATATTTGGGAATTAGATCGTTGCTCGTAGTTTTTTTAAAAAAAAAATGCAAAAAAATGCATTGGAATATTTTGTGATTAGCAGTAGACTTTTTGCAATTTAGTGCATTTATCGTTTTTATATTGGACTCATTTTGGTCGTAGACCTTAGTGTCACATGTCACTAAAGGAGTAAAACTCATTTGAGATTCGTCGGTGAGGAACTGAGGATATTGAAGTTGTAGTGTTATGACTTATGAGTCATGAATTCATGACAAATAAACATTTGGACAAAATTGACAGATATGATGAGGAAGAAAAAGCAGGCGATACCCCTAGCAACAACTGTCCTAGAAGGAACAACTCCTACAGAAAGGTAGTAACTTTGTCAAGCACTTTGATATTGAAGGGTTGCACTACGTCATGGTGCGCGGGAGGTCTACTTAGCGAGTGAGAGTGACTCAAAATTTGGGTACTTCATTCATCTTCATCCTTTTGATAAAGCTAACTCATGACCCACCATATATATGCTTATGCAAAATATTGTTTGCTAATTTTATCGCATAATTATAATGTATTCAACAATCAACCTACATATATCCTTTTGGAGCCAATCTAAGCACCTAACCCCATAAGCTAAAGAAGTTAAAAGGATTCAAAAAGACAGGAGAAAAAGAGTTATAGGAATGACCAACTTGGAGAAATCCCCCTTCCCGCGGCGAAGGCCAAGGTAGTGTACATGAAAAGTTCGGCAGTAAGCTTGTGCTCTTCCACTTTCGCTCGAGTCTCAAAGTCGGCAAGTCTCAACGTCGGCAAGTCTTTGTCGCACCAGGTGAATTTTTGACCAATAATCAACGAATTGACTAATGATATACTCCGTATGTTGAAATGCTTTGTAAAAAATATACCCAAGAATTGGAGTCTCAACATTGGGCTATTATTTTACAATTTAACGAGAATTGTTTGTAATATTAATGACTTGTGAATTTGGGAACTTCTATCTACCACTTCGTATAACTCTGGACGCCTGGACGGGGTCCATAGACAGAGCGCCCTGGTCTAGAGGTCCGAAGGCTCGAAAAGGCCTCCTGTGGGTGTATGGGCAAGCCCCCGAAACTTTAGTATTATTACGATTACTATTCGGATTTCCCGTTTTGGGCATATGTTACAGGTCCAACCTATTAGGTTTTATTTTGGGTATTATATACCCTATAAGACGTTTAATAGAGGGGATTAGGCAGATGAGATTGAAATTATGAGTCGAAGTTTTACTAGTACCATATTTGGTTACAGGGATGGGGGATTAAGAAAGGGATTGTGATGACCCTAATCCCACCATTCCTATCCTAGAGAGGGGTCGGTATTATGAGAGAGATTGTATTTTTTAACTAATTCTTATCTCAATCCTATTTAACAAACAAGGAATAATTATATTCACTCCTATCTCATTTAGTAATCTCAATCATGCTCATTCCCTCTACCAAATAAGCCGTATACATATATTGTATTCAACTCAGAAAATCTAATAAACTATGTCTCCTATATGATAGTTGACATAGTCAACAAACGTTAGTGACTCACTTTAAAACTCTTTGTTAATTATTGTTTGTCTTATTATTTGTTTCATCCGTTATAACAGTGTTCAATCTTATTCGATTATTAGTCATCATCCTTGTTCATTGCATTCGAAAGTGATCATTTCAAATTTCAAATAGTTTAATTTTGTTACATTCCAAGGTATCAGGTCCTAAGAATGTGGCCGTATATCATTTCTGTTGAACTCACAGTGTTAATTTCAAAGACAACGTAGCTGTATAAATGTAAAATATTACTGAATTACTCCTTTGTCGTAGTTCTCTGTCTTAATCCATGAATTGTTACTATGTCGATTTTATTTTTTTGTTCCTTCTTCCTTGTGAATTGTGATAGTGTGATATACAAAGATCAAGGATAAAATCCTCATATATTTCTCTATTATTGATCGCTCTGTTTGATTTCTTCGAAATTAGGCAGAGCAATGAACTATTATGTATGCCTTTGTCATTGAATTGGGCAATGACATTTGCAGCGAAGTCTATCCCTCGTGTTCGATCAAGACACGAGAGTTGCGGTAATGTACGTTGCTGACACTTGAAAGTCTTACATCTCTTGGATATTATGACTCTCAAGCCTCCTGCTTAGTGGTGAACTAGTGGTTAATTAGAGACAGTTAGGCTCCGTTCTTCTGGACTAATAACCCTCAGTTTCAATCAGATCAAGAGTTTCTTGTACAACTTGTAATTATACTTTACTTCTAATAAATAGGAGCTAGCTTTCAATCAATTCAGTCCTAAAGAATGAAAAATGGAGCCTAAACGGTGAGACAATGATGTACAAGGAAAATGTTAAGATTACAAATTTGCAATGATGATGATGGCCAAATGTCAACCCCTTCCCTCTGTTAAAACGATCACTGGGTTGCACGGTAAATAGGCCATTAGACTTTCCTATGTACAATCTGGTTCATTTCAGGCTCTAGTGATAGATTTTGAGACACAGAGATGAAACACTGAATTGCTCGCTTAGCTTGCGCATTTGCCAGCTGATTAATTAGTCTTGGAGATATGTAAAGAGCAGTCGAATAGATGTAGATTGCATGACGTTGAGTTATCTAGAAAATATATACATACTGTTGCTGGTGCCCGATATAACGAAGATGCTTTGAGACTTGAGAGTACTATTTGGTTGTGTAAAGTGTGATTTGAAGCAATTTATGGGCATGTCCATGGACCTGAATATCGGAGACCACGGAGATAAGTGCCTGGAAACAAAAAACTGTGCGCATATCTTAAATGCAGCCAGCTACAAACTGGGGAAGCAGTAGGCCAGTAGCAAGGACCCTTATGAACTTAAAACTTTATTTACATAGGTCAAAAAACAGGCAAACAGCCACTATATAATACATGCTCAATCGTTCTCGCTGCTTATTGAACAATATACTAAAACAAATTACTCGTACAATGAAAAAATTACAAAGAAATTTCTTAATTTCACAACCAAGCTTATATTTCATTGACTGAAAGGAAGCGAAAGGATTAAGAGCAAAACAGAAAAATGAATTGAAGAAGAACAAGATTGTATTAATTTATACTACATGCATGAAATGCTATATATTAATTTCAATGACCAATACCAGGGCTTGGAATATCTTCATGCTTCCTGTAGAAATTATCATAATAATCATAATATTGATCATCATCTTGCATGAGCCTCCTTGCCATCTTTCCCTTCACAGTTTCCCAGCCACGGCCGGCACTTGGAAGTTCTTTGGGCGTATAGTAGACTATCATCATCAAGTACCAGCCTATAATAGCTCCAATAAGCAGGGGACTCATAAACGTCAGGAAGAGCCTTAGCTTAGCCATGTGTGCAGATATTAAGGACTTCAAACAAACCTTTTGGTTATGTATAGTAATTAACTTTGATATAAAGAGATCAGGATCAACTCTTCTGAAAATATTTAGTATATATAGAACTAATAATAGTGCATTGTAATCCTTTAACTTTATGGGCCGAATATGATAGTCATAATTAACAAGGGCCACAATATGGCCGAAAAAGTCAGTAGCTGGGGAACAATGTGTGTAACAAAATGATAACTCATCAAATAGACTTATGTTTACTATAATGTTGTTTAAATAAAGCTAAGCGGGGTAGAAACTAGAAAGTAAACGATTCACATTGCTCTTTTGGTGTTGATCTGGGTTAAGTTGCTGTGCCAATATCTTGTGCGTAGCATACTCCTAGAAGCTAGTACTTTACTTTAATTTACGTAGACTCGTTATTGGATTATTATGTCATTCCAGTGATCAAGTTAATTTCAAACTTCAAAGATCATCTTTGACCACTGTTCGCTTTTGTTTCCTTAATTTACTACGGAGTATATTCCTGCTTATTCCTGCTCTTCCGCTCGATGGAAACATCGTCCTAGTATAGTGAGTAGTGACTTTGTGAAGAGTAACTTTGATGGTTCGAGATTAAAGTACCTTTTTTAATAATTCAATACATGTTTCATTATTTGAGACGAGAAAGGGGCACTTATGTCCTTGCATGTAAGAACTTTGGGTTAGATATTGATTCTAATTGCAGAAGCAACAATCTTAAGAGATGGAGTTCAAGCTATTATTCAATTGAGATGTAACAAGACAATTATTGAAGATAATTATTGAAGGTGATAATATGATTGTTATACATACACAAAGAGAAAATTTTGGGTTCCGTGGAGTATTAGTAACTTTTATTCAAGACACGGAGGAGTTACTTCAATCAACACAAAATTTCGAGATCTACCACATTTGTAGAGAGACTAAATGGGTTGATTTAATGGTGTAAGACCTCATTGATCAAGTTCACCAGTGTGGGAACGATCTAATTAATAGGAGGTACTATTATTTTTCATTCCCATCATGAGCAAAAATTCCTTCAAACTACCGTCAATTGTAGCCATGAAAGCAAGTAGGAAATAATTTTGAGCTCAAAACGTTTAAAAAACCTGGTGGAAACCAAAAAATAGACTATAGGAAATTGTTTAATGACTTCAACAAAACTAATATAGTAAGGTTCCATTACGTTACCTTGGATTTCTCTCTTGCACTTTTCACATTTTAGTGTTGCTTGATTCAATTGGCGAGTCCTATTTACAACTTATATATTGATTGATGTTCTTATGTATTGATGTATTCAGACAAAAGACAAGTGCGGTTCGAAAGTACGGAGCTTAAAGCGCTAAAATAATTGGTATCAAAATTTAGGGACTTGGGAGGGTGCGAGGGAATGAACATGAGAGTGTAACAGCCAGAAAATAAGGCGGGAGAGTTTGTTGGTCCATAGAAGAATGCCGGCCAATTTCAAAGATCTGACGTGGGAGCACAAAAATGGCTCACAAAATCTCAACCCCCAAGGGCAGCCCCCCTTACCCATCATCCCTGCGACGCGTCCAGCTGCATCAATAGTTTTGCTCTTAAGTCAAGACCCCTCCCACAGTTTTATCTACGTGTCTCCCTTGACTCCTATATCTCTCCACCGTTTTCCCGCTTGCTCACGCGCTCTCTATAGCTAGGCCATTCTCCATGAACCACACGCTCATAAAATTTGCATAATTACATTGCCTAGCATTTTGTAATTGGCTCGACCTGGTTTTGCAAAGAGTAGTTAGTAACTTAACTAGGCTGTGTTTTGTTCGTCGGTATTATTACAGTTTAGTTTTTTTCAGTTCAGTTCAGCATCTTTCAGTTTTTTTCAGTTCAATTCAGCATATTTCAGTTTTTTTCAGTTCAATTTAGCATCTTTCAAATTTTTTCCAGTTCGGTTCAGTTTTTTAACAGTTTTTTTCAGTTCAGTTCAGTTTCATTTCATATCATTTCAGCCAACCAAAACACACCCTTAGTAACAACGATTAACATTTTGTAATTATAAGAACAATTTTAATTATAACATCGACTAGTCTTTTGTACTTATAAGAATAGTTTGACTATATGGAGATGTTTGGTGAATACCGGGTAGTTGTGGGTTGTGACCATAAACTACTCTTCTCAAAAAATTGTTCTTAACATTATATCTACAAGCTATGCTATAGTTGTACAATTCCGATTTCTTACATATAAACAAGCAAGACACAACAGTAGAATTCAGTTCTATTAAGAAATTACGTTTCTTCTTCATACAATACATTCACTAAGACTTTGTTTTGTTCGACTGATAAGAGTTAAACTATATTGAAATTTAATTGAATATAATTGAATTGTAACACAATTAAAAATTTATCTAAAATTAACAGAACTTAACTAAATTAAACAAAAAACGGAATTGAACGAAGGAAACTGAAAAAAATACAAGAATAGCAACATATAAACATATAGTCTAAAACTAATTAGTCCTTTCACTTCATTGTCCTTTTTATTTATCTTCATTTGAAATGCTTTCACTTATTATCTTGATTGGATGAGGTCCACGAGGTTCCCTTACGATCTACTCCAAGCAAGCACACGGCTTTTTTTTCTTCCAAGACAAACACTAGCAAACAGCGTATTTTGTTTACTAATCTTGATTAATTGGTTCTCATTTACGAACATGTCAAATGCCAATGACTTCAATTATTTCATATCGTTTTCACCAATTCTGTTATTGATCGGTAAGCTGCCTGATGTCCGAGTATCCTTATATGATTTGGTTGATTGAACCCCTTTTGGTCAACAACAACAACAATCGAGTGTAAATTCCCATTAAATGGGGGTATTCGGGTCAGGATGTACGCAACTTTACCCCTGTTTAAGAAAACAGAGAGGTTGTTTCCGAGATTGACCAATTGCTGCATTGAAGTATTGACTTCCAACAATTTCACCAAAAATAAGAAGTATTGGAAGGTTTTCATAGCCATTTTGCTATAGTCTATAATCACCAAAAGGGGAATGAACCCCTTTTGGTCAGTTTAGTTTAATTTTGGGTGTATTTTGTTCATTATATGTATCGAAATTTTTGACTATATTAAATTGAGTTAAATTACAAAAGAGTAAAGTGAATGAATTTACAGAATTGATTTGATTTCACCCATGATCAACATCAGTTGATGCTACGTTACTGACTATATATAGTATCTTTTAAGTGATCGACTTCCTCCGAGGTCCACCAATGACCAACCCGCTCATGCACTTCCTCATCCTTTTGTGCAGCGATCATCTTCTAGCGCAGCCAGATACATCTAAAGGCACCCATCAATGAAAAGCATGTATGACCAATAGGCAATAATTGAGGAGACTGGAGGGAGAAAGATCATAGAATCATGAAAGATTGAAAGTAAGTGTACAACTATAGCATGACTTGTCTCTTCTCAGTGTATTTTTTCTCTCTTATTCCTTTGATTCACAGCTCGTACAACACTGATATGCATGGCCTAGCTCTTGTAGTTCGTGTGGCTGAACTCTTGAAACCACCTTCCTCTGGCCCCTTGGCAAAAGCAAATAAGTCATGTCATCGTTCCAATCTTCTAACAAAATAATTGTGTTTCCACTTTCCAATTACCAGAAGCTCATACAGAGACAACAGAGTACTCCACATACATTGTTTTCCATGTAATCAATGCTCCTCGTTCTCTACAACATATATATTGTTTTTCCATTTAAACAAGTTAAGGTTAAGGAACTGAATTGAAAAAAAAAATGAATGTACGTAGTTAAAATCATAATAATTGAGCTATATAAAAAAACTATAACACTATAGATGAATCAACAAATAGAGACTAAGGGTGTGTTTTGGTCGGCTGAAATGATATGAGTTGAAACTGAACTGAACTGGAAAAAACTGAAAAAAACTGAACTGAACTGAAAAAAACTGAAAGATGCTGAATTGAACTGAAAAAAACTGAAGACAATTATAATTATAAGTAAAAATTAACTGAACTGAACTGAAAAAAACTGAAATATGCTGAACTGAACTGAAAAAAACTGAAAGATGCTGAACTGAACTGAACTGAAAAAAACTGAACTATAGTATTACCGACGAACAAAATATAGCCTAAATGAATAGTTTCTGTTTAAGTTCAATATAAGAGATCGAACCAAGTCTTCGCATAGTACGATACACATTGATCATAACGTGATTAGAAATTCGCGCGGATCTTTCAAGTTTCCTGTAGAAAAGAGAAAAAACAGCCCAATTGATTACTCGTACACTAAATTGAACAATGAAGCACTTTTTTCCCGTTTTTATTTTGAGGGAATGCATATATTCAACATGACAAGTTTCCTACTAGAAAAAATGAGAAGTCTAACGGTTAATATATGTCTCAACAAAATATTATACATGCAATTTTTTGAAATTAGAATAAGTCATTAATAAATTAAGTGATAGTGCCAAATTGAGTAGAGTGGAGAAAGATAGGAGACCGGTTATCTAATTTGGCTGAGTTGATTGAGTGACATTATGGCGGTTTTAGAGATGGACATGAGAGCCGCATCATGGTGGGCTTGGTGGCGGTTAGTAGTGTGAAGTTGTTGCTAGACTTAATTAAGAAAGTGGAGAGACAGGGGGGCTAATTTTTGAAATGGAAATGACAAGGGTAGTTTTGGAATAATTACACTATGAGGAGAAAATATTATACTACGATGAGAAGTTAGGATAAATTGTAATGATCATTTTGTAGAGGGTTAGTGATAATTTGTGGACACATTTTAAACCTTTTTCACATAAAATTTTCTAAACTACCATGTTAAAGAAAGAATAACTCTAGATTCGAATTTTCCTTTTCCTCTATAGTTGAAAGTAGCATTGTAAATGTGTAATTGTCCATATTAACCTCTTAATTAAAGAAATCAATACACTTATTGACTAACCTATATGTGTATGATATAAACAAACCATTCATATATTTTACAAAAAGAAAATTTCTAACGCAATATTTAAGATTATTATTTTACATAATTTTTGATTCTTTTTGAGTCAGTTGGACCAAGTAAAGCATAATTTATTTGAGTAATGTTTTTAGAATTGAAGTACAATGAAATTCAGAAGTATTATTAAGTTCTAATTAAAAAACAATGCAAGTTATTTATAACATAAAAAATTGAAAAAGTTTTAGTAAAGTGCCACGAGTTTTTTTTCTAAAATGTTATTTAGGACCACTCTAATTCAACGTTATTATTTTTTCTAATTCATGCATACGTACTATTATGTCAATTATGAAGTGAAATACTAATTACTAATGACGTCTAACTTTCACCAAGTTATACATTCATGTTAAGCTAAAAAGGAATAGAACTAGTTCTAAAAAAAAAGGAATAGAACTAACATGTATTAACACAGTAGTAAATAGGTCATAACTTATCTAGTAAATTTTGGGTTCAAATCTTATAGAAAGTACCCATTGAAACATAATACTCGAAACCCTCAATAGGAGGATACCCCTCCTTATCTGATGAAAAAAAAAGAAGATAAGAAGGAATTTGTCTTTTGTTTTTTTTTTTATTTTCAATTTAAGACTTTTTTAGAGAATGGTAAGTGATTTGATATGCTAGCTCTAAAAATAGCATGATTTGACTCACTAAATAAATGAGGCATATAAAATCCTTTCTACATTATGATTAAACGATTCTGTATCTTGACTCATTTGGTGAATATAATGAAAGTTTAGACCACAATAGTGTACGTAAACCAAAAAAGATCGTGTGCACAAGTTCGAAGGTTAGAAGGATACCTAATTCTAAATACAATTTCTATGTTCTTCATGACACCGCGGCCGGCCTATTGAACTAAACTTTTGGTGTGATATACTCCGTATGCAACAATTCTAAACTTTTGGTGTGATAATGTCTTCATAGTGTTTGACAACAATTTATTCGATGCACGTACCCAACAAGTACGTGATAGGATAATGAAGATGGTACATGGGCTAGAAGCCTAGAATGGGCACTAACTTGCAAGTAAAATCGATCTCCCATCCTTGCTCCTCACGTCACCTCAAGCTCCACATTGACCGCTCTTTGATATAGATACTAGCGCGTGGCCGGGCTTTGCATTTTGTGACCAATGTAGACCCTTTTAAGCGACCGCCCTTGCGACCTTTTTTTAGCTAAGTAGTACATTGTCAAACAGATCAAACTGCCAAGTCTCGCAACTGTTTTAATTTCCTTAGCAACCACACTACCAGGCAAAATACACATACGTGACATGTGTTTTTTATCCTTAAAACAACAAAAACATGCAAGTCAAGTAGATGTATATACGTAAACGTAATAATACATGTAAGTGAGGAAACAAACCAAGTCCTCTCCTAATATCTTAATCTTAATGAAAGAGAAATTAGATAAAGAATTGATAACTAGTTATTTAATACGGAGTATATCTTTATTGTAGAAAAAATCAAAGAAAACAGAGAAAAATATATAATTGAGCCAATTTTGGCGTGGAATCAAAAAGATTTGTTCAGTTAACTACGGAGTATCATTTAAGGGAAAAAAAAACTTGTTAGATAAATTATTTGAGCACTAAAAAAGGGATAATTATTTAATATACTACCATGAATCCATGATTATACCGAGTATGCGCTAATCTGATCTTTTCCTCGTATATATTTTGCCTAACACATTAACTCTTGAGTCTTTCATATATATAACAACACTTGAGTGACTTCACCAAGTCCCTTCGCCCTCCCGTACCCTCCTCTATTCCACTCTCTCTCCTTTCCCCTTCAAATCATACTCTCTAAACAATTTGAAGCATCAACATCAACTCTCAAGCATCAAAGGAATGGCAAGATGCAAAAACAGCTTGTTGGTCAAATGTCTCTTAGCACTTGTATTGTGTCTCTTGAATAACACGTTATTAGAGGTTGTTTTCGCTAGACCATGCACGACGAGGCATGGAGTTATTCTGACGGATCAGTACTACAAGGCTGAAGAAACCACCTTTCGGTCCACTGGCAAGTACATACCCAAATCTTCCTTCGTCAATATGCTTCCAAAGGGGACCCTGCCGCCATCGGGACCTAGCGGAGGAACCAACATGCTGAATAATTAGCTCCGTGTGTTACCAGGCCACAATATGAAAGGTTGCATTGGATTCATCAGTAAATACCCAACAGAATTTTGTAGGCAAAGATATATAGACAGACTTGTTAGTTCTTTACTTCTTTTCTTCTCCTCTTTCTAAATGAATTGAAGCATCAAGCACGATATTATTGATGGAGGAAGAATTTGACATTTATCATGACAAATTGCTTTAACCTTTAATATGTTGTTGGTGACAAAAAATTACCACGCTTTTGTAAATACTCTGGAGATTGATATATGATCATAGATAAAGGGTATTACGTTAATTAGCTTAGAGTTTAATTGAAGCAGATAAACATTTGCTTTGTTTTGCTAAGCTAGCTTATTGAATTGATATGTATTAAATTTGGTGATCACGTACTTTGCCGGCCGGCCCGTACTACTGACCAATACAGCTTGAGAAATCATCGTTCCCATCACAACATTCACAAGCATATTGTATACACGGTCAATAATAATTAATAACGACGTCAATGAAATCACAATTTCAATTGTGTACGTGGACTGTCGGTAACAGTTGGTAAGATAATGATAGAGATCTCTCTATCAGATACAGTAGAACACTATGAACGTAATTCTTATATATGCTTAATCACGCATGTTACTTTCAGTTTATCCTAATGTACTTATATGTGTACATATTACATAAATAAATTGATGTATAAATTTTCTTAGCATAATTATATTCACACAAAAATTTAATTTGTGTCAACCCGTTTTATATATAAATAGTGTTATTTAATCAACATTTTTCTAGTTATTAATATCCAATCTCATACATAAAACTGGTTCACACCAAATTTCTACAACATACTAGAATTTGGCAGGAAGACAATAATTTACGAGTATTACAATATTGGCATGTGCCAGTGCCACTTGCACAAGGCCTAAGCTACCATTGTCAATTTCTAATAATAGTTAGGGTCTATTCGGCAAACCTAGTTGTAGCTAAAGCTGAAGCTGATTAGGTAGCTGAAGCTGATTTGTTAGCTTAAGCTTAAGCTGAAGCTTAATAGATAATCTAATTAGGGTGTTCGGATGAATTTGCTGAAGCTGAAGCTGATTAATGTAAAATGACATAAAAGGACAATAATAATTGTCAATTATAGAGGATAATATTTTCAGCCGGGATAATATTGGAATATAGAAAGCTTATTGATAGGAGATTATTTGATAAGCTTGTTTATACAGCTTACTAAATAAGATAGCTTATTCGATAAGCTGTCTCCATAAGCTGACAAAACGAACACAGCTTATCTGTAAAAGTTAAGCTTATCTTATAAGCTGAGCTTAAGATTATTGAATAAGCTGTCAATAAGTTGCGAAACGAACAGGGCCTTAGTAATAAACTATATATTCATATAGAGACAATGATATGTTAACTACTTAAAGAACTTTTAAAGGAAGAAGAAGAAGAAAAAGATGGAAGACCAAGAGGTTATTGATTCTAGCTGAACAATCTACTGAGACTTATCTAGACCACGCCTGCAGTGTCGGGGTTATGTTAGTCAATTAGTCATTTTAAAATTTATATTGTTCATATGAGAATAAAAAATTATATTAGGTTATTAGTCATATAAAAATGCCTTTTTTTTAAAACATATAAAAATCTCTATTTATCAAGCGTTCAATTTATTTTTGAATGATGAGGTAACACTCGCTGTAAATTTACAGCGGGTGCACTATAGACGAACTGACTACAGTTACTTTATCAAGAACCAAGTCAGTGTTTTAGCTACTCTTATCCAAAAACAACACTTATTGTTATTTCATTTTTCGCACACAAATAAAAATTATTTTTTTTAAGTTTTCGATAGTACAATTATATGGTTGAGATTTATCCAAAAAATCAAGCTTAAATATGAGCCATTCGAAAGTTTTCAAAAATAGAAAAAGAGGGATTAATATTTTTTTTAGGACGAATAGGAGGAAACTATAAGTATTTTCATAGGCGGAGGGAATAAAAAGATTTGTATTTTGCCTAGTATAATGTCAATGGTGAAGAAGATAGAGCAATTGACTAAACCAATTGTGTGTTTTGATTGTATGTACAAAAACAACATCACAGTATAGTCCCATCTCAGATAAGATATTGAGGGAGCCTGATGTACGCAGTCTTATCCCGATTTTTTTGATTTGAAAAATTAGGAGACTGTTTCAATTTGAAAAATTAGGAGACTGTTTTAAGAATGACCCACTTAGTACCTGTATGAGAACCTCTTTGTGACTACAATGAAAAATCGCTAGAAACCAATGTAACCATACAAACATTTGTACCTACAATGAAAAATCGTTATAAACCAACGTAACCATAAAAACAAGCCGAGAAATAAACATATAAGACCTAAGTAACGCATAAGTAAAGCATATACAACAACATCTCATTGAATTGAGTAAAGACCTAAAAAAACACTAATTGAGTTGGAAATACACCGAAAAGTACTTAAATACTACGCAAAATTGGTCGGTACCTACCCATAAGCCATAACGCTCATTAGTCGTAAGGAGGTGTAAGAAAGAAAGTGGAGAATTGGAGATTCATTAGGGGGGTTAGTGGGATCAAAAATCAAGAGACAAGTAGGAGGAACTTTGTTGATAATTTCAAAGGGATGTCACCTTTGGTCAAGGCATTTGCCTTTAATTTGGCCATAGTTTTCGCTTCTTCTTGCCTTGTAAATCTAAATTCACAAAAGATAAAGGACCGATTAACTGTTTATACCATATGGCAAGTGTTGACATTTGATGCAAAAAGTTCGGGCATTTGCATTCGTTGCGCTACTCGTCATCTAAAACCACTCCCAGTAAAGCGCCATCGCTGCAATTCCATTTCTTAGTCGGTTTAACAACTAAGCTGGATCATACATTAGAATTTTACAAGCGTCAAACAACTTCTGTCGGGCGCACTGCTGGTCTTCCTTGTTCCCAGTTTCCATCTCATTCGAGCTGTTCGAATGACCAATGAATGGTCAGTTTTACGAGATGAATACCGTGGTACATTCTCAGACAATCGGACGACTGCTGTCTTGTTAGCGTTAGCAAATCAATTATAACAGGCAGTGAGAGAAATTAAACATTTTACGGACATTTTAAGGTTAAAATATACTAGTAGAGTATAGTTCATATGGAGAGAATAGCAACTACACTTCCATACAGAAGCAATCAAGGGAGGAATGCAAAGGTGGATCCTGTTGATTGTCAAATGTTTGCAAAGTTAAAATTGAATTAAACAATGCTGTAAGGAATGGAGTTTACGAGATTTTTAAAAATGGAGTGTCTCTTGAAAAAAAAAAAAAACATGCGATGTAGGCTCTTCAAAATTTCAACAAAGCATGCATGCGATGCCATCGTTTGATGTAGGCTTGGCTTACAGTCCACTAGTCCAGTAAATGTAAAGTGATCCTGCAACTTTTTGCTTGGGTAGTTGGGTTGGTCTACTCTGCTTAAT